>QUZF01000002.1:341805-418435 GCA_003693555.1 Coccinonectria pachysandricola
CCAGTCCCAGTCCCAGTCCCAATCCCAATCTCAATCTCAATCCCAATCCCAATCCTAATTCCATCCACCATCCATCCCAACTTACCTCGTGGTCAAAGAGCCCAAGGACCCCCCTCCCAGCCTGCCTCCAGCAAAGTGTCATTCGCATTCTCTAGTCTCAGGCCTTTACACTTTCCAAGTCTCGGTTTCCCCCCCCCTTCCCTTTTCGAAGCGTTTCTCTAGTCGAGCATTCAACCCCCAACTTTCTCAACCGCTACGTCGTCGCCTCACTCACCTCTCTGCTGCTGCTGTTGCCACCACGCCGTCTCTTCAAGGGGCATTCGCTGCCTCTCCAGAGCTTTCCCAGCTCAATCGCGACCCTCGAACGGAGACCTTGGACTTGGATCGCAAAAATAAGCGCCTCGCCCTCCCCAATCCCCGCCGAGTCGTATCCATTACCCCGTCGCGCTTGTTCTACGGGTTACCCGTTCCCACAACCTTGCCTCGGAACAACTCACGATCCTACCTTGATCCTAACGCCCTTGTTCGACTTGACATCTTGTCTTTACTCGTCCCTTTCACAAATTTCGTCCGGGTTTTCTGCTCCCGACTTTCGCTTTACTCTTGGAATCAGGTCCGGATCATTATCTCTCCTAGACCTGGCTCTCGAATTGGCACAGCCTTACCTCCCTGGACATCGCGACAGTAGCTACCATGGCAACCCATGCTCAGCACCACGCACCCCCGACCAAATCGGCCGGTCTGACCAACATCCTCAATAACGACGACCGCGCGCCTACCCGTCACTCGAACCCTCCCCATATGCGAGACTCGGGCTTTTACTCCAACGCCGACCACTCCAGTAAACGTACGCTGATCTCCGTTTGCCGATCCTCTTTAACCTTAACTGTACTGATCTGGCATCCCCACAGACACTTCTGCAGCCTCATTCAGCGCGAACGGTCTGAGCCCAAGCGGCTCTGGCTATCAATCATCTTCACAGGACAAGACACCCTCGCCTATCGCTGCCAACATGGTTCCCCAGACCGTCATCTCTCCCTCGACGAGTAACATGAGCGTAGCCGCCATAGTCTCCCCCCACACATCTACATCCTTCGACCCTCGTCGCAACGACCGACCGACGTCCCTGGACTCTAGCTCAAATGGAACTGCTATGGGTGACACCCTTGCCCCAGGAATGGGGAGCTTACGACGAGAGAGCGTGGATAGCAGAATCAACCAGGGCATTAGTGAAATGCGATTAGGAAACTCCCCCTATGCGAGCAACAACCAGTCGACATCTTCCATTCAGAGCACTCTCCATTCACAACGCAACCCACGGGCAGGGCTTGATTCCCTTTCGATACATCGGATTTCAAATGGCTACCAACCTGGTGCGGAGCGTGGGGGCCCGGAGATCAGGACTATCAAGACTGCACCGGTCATCTCTGGGCCTGCGACCGGACATATTGCGAGAGCAGCAGAGCCGACCAAAGGTCAAGCGTGGGCTTTCCCCGAGGAGGAGATCCAAAGAGCTGGCGACCTGACACCGTTTGACGATTCGAGGCGGAGCAGCATCACTGAGTCAATCGCAAGCAGCCAATTCACGACCGAGTCGCGCCTACCACACGGTCAGCGACGACTGGATGAGAATGATTATCACCGAATGTCCAGCGCGTCGGAATTCCCGCCCGTACACCACCATACTATGCAACACAAGCAATTGAGCGACCTTCAAGCCGAAGAACTGAATGGAGCCACGGGATCTCAGCCTTACAGTCGAACCCCAGAATTGCGTGTGAGCCACAAGCTGGCAGAGAGGAAGAGACGGACAGAAATGAAGGAACTCTTTGACCAATTACGAGACCTGATGCCTCAAGAGCGTGGTTCCAAGGCGTCAAAGTGGGAAATTCTGACCAAGGGTAAGTTTGCTATACCACGATATGGCAGAACATCCTGGACTAATGATTGCTAGCTATCGCCGAATATCAGCGACAGCAAGACCACATTCGTGCGTTGCAGACGCACTACCAGACCGCGTTGAACGAGAACGAAATACTCCGCCGCGAAGTTCAAAGCATGCGGATGGAAAGCGCACAGTTTCGAGGAGAGCTTGGCTCATCATCGTCACACCCTCCTCCGCCCCCGCCCCCGACATCTCAGCAAGCTCCCTACCCATCTGAACACTACTCTTCCTCTACACGGCCTGAGCTGCCTCCCATCCGGTCCATCGGCAACGGCATCAACAGCAATCCGGACTCGATGACGGGTGTTCAATACGAGACACCGCGTGCCAGTGCTTACCGACAAGAACGATACTAAGTGTCGATAAAGTCACGTCTCATGTCGACCTTTTAAAAACATCATGCTAAGCCTATTCTACTCATAATCATGCCGCCTTTGTAACGCACAGTTCAAGGCTGGACAATATTTTATCTTATGCTTAGGCCATGTTGTATGCCCTTTGAGTAGGGGAGATGATCTATTCATATGCGATCGGCACAATTCTGGCGCAACAGCCAGAACTTGACCACTGCGGCTCGATGTCCATTTGATCCAATTTTTTGCTTCTTCCTCTTCTACGTCTCTTCTCGGTACTCTTACTAACTGTTTTATTGCGGCCCAAAAGGAAAGAAAAAAGAGGCAGATTATTAGATCTGTGCGGCATGGGAACGGTGCATATGCGCGCCTGGAGGGCCTCCTTTATTCTATCTATCTTTCTTTCTCACATATATCACCTCGAAGGTAGAAGTCGGGTTTTCGGGAGTTTAAGTACTGCTGCTTTAACCGGGGAGTTGCTGCCACTAATTCTGGAAGGGTGCTTGAGCGAGCACGTCAAGAGTTTATACGACGTCATCTCTCAGCTGTGCTCGAGGACGAAGGTGTTTCAACGTGAGGAATGTCACAAGGCGAAGGCTGCGGTGTTTGAGGGATGTGGATATACCCATTACTGATGGAAGGAAAGGCGGGTTTGTAAGGATGAAGAACTGCATGGCGAAGGCCGATTGGATGGGAAGGACTGGGCGCGAACTGGACTGGGAAGGGGTTTTGGCAGGCTGGGTTTTTATTTGCTACATGGTAATCTGGCAATTGGTTTTTCTTTTCCACCCCCCAAGAAATAGCATCAGCGATATACGTACGATGGCATGATTCAGCTTGCTTCCAGGTTCCCGTGTCGCCCGTCTCACGTTATGTTGTGAATGATGGCAGTGAGTGCCATCTAAAACGAACACGGCGCCATGATTACTCGTCTGATTGGACGAAGTATGGCTGTCGATGCAGAGAGGTCTGAGCATGAGGTTCACTTATCCAGTGGAATCGAGCGACCGATGTGTGAGTGAAAGCTTGCCCCGAGAGCCCGAGCCCGGACCCGGCAGGTTGCGGCGGAGGATTGGGAAATGCGTGCGGACTTGCGGAGTTGCGGACATTTTGAGGTAGCGGACTGGCGGGCTTTCGGACGAGGATGCGAGCACTGCTAAGCCCGGGCCGGGACAGGGTTCGACGGGTGCTGATCAAGCGACCGTAATAAGCCAGTAACCAACAGCTACTCTAGTGCTGATGTCGCAATGTCGGAGTTTACATGGCCACGACTCCCCGATGATTTATGGTTACACCAACTATTCTAGGTTGCGACATGATTGCGCGTGTACTTCCTTCCTTCTCAGGTTCTGCTAGTACTCAATCACGCACTAAAGATATTGCCATTCCTACATGTGAACTTACTTTGGCCTCTCTCTCTCTCTCTCTCTCTCTCTCTCTCCCTCCCTCAACTCAGCCCTTGATCTCGGTCATCTCATCACCCGACGACGATGATAACGGACCATATGAGCCCACTGACGCTGCGCAAGATGGATCGCTCGGCAGCTTCGCGACAGAAGAGTTGCAATGCGTGTGTACGGGGCAAGCGCAAGTGCGACAAGACGTTTCCGAGATGCACGCGCTGTCTGGCCAAGGGAACCGAGTGCGTCTACCAGAAGATGCCCCGAGACAAGACGAATCTACACGGCAGCACCGCCGACAACGACAACATCGTGGCCGACTTATCTGTTGCTGCCGGTTGCGACAAAGACATGTTCGACTTTAGTATGGACTTTGATGTGGATGCGGCATACGCGTCGACGATGGCACCGGGAACATCGTCTAGCGGAACGCCCAACAGTCTCCAGACGGATACTTCGCTACTCGACTCCAACCTCGAATTCTCTAGGTTAGACATGCTCTCCGCCGACTCGTCGGCCAACGACTCAGAGATCTGGAACCTACACGAGTCGTATGGCCCAAGCAAGATGGATCTACCCGCCCTTCCCATCTTCCACAGCCCATCGACGACAGCGACGCCTCCCATCCGCGATCTCACCCTGTACAGCGAGGTCAAGAACTATATGACCTTCAACCCCATCGAAGTTCATGACCCACGTACCCGCATCGGCTTCGTCTTCAACTTCTTGAGACACATGTACCGAGACTTCGCCCGCACCCGCCGTCTCCCCTTCATTCACCCCCGTCTGCACGGCTCTTCCCTCCCGCGAACCCTGCTCTCTGCCTTTGCAGCCTCGTCAGCTTACGCGGGGCGCACCGAGGAGAACAAGGCGTGGGTATACAAGCTGGTGATGGATATGGCTGAGGAACTACGCGTCGAGGGAGCGAAGGCGACGACACCGACGGACAAGGTGGCGAGGCTTCAGGCGCTTATGATTATCGATTCGATCAGAGAACTTGATGGGGATTTGGGAATGAGAGCGGCTGCGGAACATGATGCACCAGTCATGTTGGCGTGGCAGAAGGCCTTGTGGGATCTTAGGTATGAGTTGGAGGGAGGTGTGCCATCGGAAGATATGATGAGAAGAGAACATCCGCCCGAGACCTGGGAGGTGAGTAAGAAATAACTAAAACCGTCCAACCTTCTTCATTCGAGACGCGATGCTAACTAAGTTATAGAGTTGGATTCTCCTGGAAAGCGTTAGGAAGACCATCACCATGAATATCGCCTTCACTTGCACAATATCACTCCTAAAGGCGAGAGGGCGTAAGTTAACCCCTTTTCTCCAGTCTAGTATCTTTATTCTCTGTTTCTCAGGCTGCGTAACACTGACATGTTCTTCACCATAGTGGACTGTGTCTCCTTTTCAAGACAATGCAATTTTACCGTCTCGAAACACCTCTGGGAGGCCGACTCATCTGCCTCTTTCTACCGCGCGTGGCACGAGAGGCCGCAATTTTCCGTCCTCGACATGAAATCCAAGAATGTCTGGCTTTACGCGCGACCCGAAGATGTCGATGAATTTGCAAAGCTCATGATGACTGCGTAAGTCTACACCCTTTCCTCATCCTCCTCTTTTGGATGCCTCCCCTTCCTCTCACCTTGGCTTTAAGCAGCGAGAGCTGACCGCTCTGGTTGTTTAGTCAAATTGGACCCGAAGCCATGGAGCATTTTCATGGTGGGCAGCACGACACTAGCTGTGATTGTATAGGGATGAACTTGGCCAATTTTGAAGGTTGAAGCGGCTCGCCTTTTGTCCAAGCATGGCAGTAAGCACCATAACAATATCAGCGAGTGAAATCGAGTCGACCGTGCGCAGAGCTCCAACGCTAGGGATAGGAGACCGGCACGACATTCCTCCATTGCGCAAGATATGCAGGCATGCCTTGAAGATACCTTGGAATCTCCGACGAGGGCTGATTCAACTGCTCAGCACGCCAACAAAACCCGGCTGGGACGCTCACTACCAAAGCCACCCTGCGTCGTCCATTGAGCTTCCCATCCGTCTTTGTTCTCTTTGTGGGTACAATCTCATCAGATCCCTCATCAGGAACGACGCCGACTTTACCGTGCTCAATCACCTGCTTTGCCGCAAAACGAGCAAGCCGAGGGCCCTCAATATCAGAGCCAGATGGAACCCAACGCAGCTCGACTTGAATTCCGATACGCTTGAGATACTGGGATCTAGTGATGATCCTCTGGAGCGCCATGCTCTTTTTCAGGTCTTCTTCGGTAGCAGCTGTCTCACGGAACTTGCTGATGCGGTTGAGAGAAAGTTGACAGCTGCTAAAAATCACCACCTTTGGCGTTTTCTCAGGCACATCCATGTTGGGCTTCGTTTTAAATTCGCCAGTGAAGTCGACGGAATCTTGGACGGTACTGTGAAGCGGTCTTTCGGATTCATAGAATAGTTCCGAAACGGACATAGCCAGTCCTTCAGCGATGGCAGCCAGTCCAACCTCGAAATCCTGCACCCCCTCGGTTTCGGCTTCGGCTTCGGGAGAAAAGAACTTGACCTCCCAGTCGTTATCATGAGTGTCACAGATAAGCTCTTTGTCGGCAAAAGGTCTGTAGACGACGGAGACACCCGCAGCCCGCCTGGGCTTGGGGTCGTTTTCATGCCTGAGCGTGACTTTGGGTTTCTTGGCTCTGGCAACGTCCACAAAGTACGCTCGGCGTTGCTTGTCTGGAGGTACAAAGCTGGACCAGGATGTCGTCGTTGCGATGGCTTGTCTGCTGGGTTCGACGATGACCTCTCCGCCAAATCGAAGGTCGTACGTTTCTTCGAGGATCCACTCTTCGTTGTTAAGGTTATGGTTGTAGTTCATGTGGCTATTAGAACCAGGACCCTTGAGTGGGATGTAGCGAGCAAAGATCCTCTCGTGAAAGGGAGCCTTGCATAGGCGATGGGGTATGATTTCGCCAAAGATACGTCTTTTCCGACGTGGCTTTTCTACGTTGTCAGTGGGTGCCTCGCAGGTAGATAGCCCAGGGCTGGTATCCCTAGAGCTACCCGCGTTGGTGGAGTATCCTGGTGCTGGAGACTGTGGCGTGGTGCTGAAGTAGCTCACCAGGCCGGAGCTATCCACAAAGGAAACATATGCATTGGGAGATTGTCCCGCGCTGCTAGAGCATTCCGATGTAGGAGACTGTGGCTTGGTGCCGAGGTAGTTGACCAGGCCAGAGTGATCCGTCCAAGCGACAAATTCCGTGCTAGAAGACTGAGGATTCATGCCGGCAACGTTGGCCAGGCTGACCGGTTGATTCATAGTAGCAGTGCAGTCCATCTTTGGCCAAATGCTTTGACTTGGCGGTTGCGAGTGGGTTACTACTAGCCAAGGATTCGATAGAATAAATGATCGACCGAGTCTCAACGTCTTATCAAGAATGTGGTAGATGGGTGAATGGATGGTGGTGATGGTTAGCAGCTTGATCTACTCTAGAGCGTGATCAGCTTAGTTATCGAGTGTGATGAAGCAATGACTGGCTGGCTGGCTGACTTGATAGGATCGATCAAGTGAAGGAAAGAGACAAGTTGCTTCGGATGAATTCTCAGACTCGCCAGGAAACCGGCTTCATTAAATAGACAAATGCCACCAGGCCTTGCACTATTACTGGCCATTACAGGAAAACTATAAGTTGAATAGCGAGTTCCATAGTTTTCATGCTGGAAAACTCAGTGCCGACGTTTAAGACGATAGTCTTCCATCTAGCGGGCCACCGAGTTACGTTCGGCTAAAAGTCTGTCTCCCGTTGAGCCCTGCTGACTACCAACGTTGGTAACCGTGGTGTTAAGGTCAAGCACCTCTCCAAGCACTGCCATCTTCTGCGGGCAGGCCATACTGCAACTTTGCCATTTCAGAACGCCAGGCTCCGACATGACAGTGATCCTTCTTCTATACTTTTCCTGTGAGAGAGTTTTGGGTTGCTGTCGAAAAGGGAGATGAGAAAAGCATGTACGTCTTGTCGTGTTCGGAGACCAACTGCGGTCTGACATTCTTCGTGTGGATACCTAACGTTGTAAAGTTTGTGGTATTACGGGTGGGGGGGTGAAAGAATAGCACCAGATGGGGAGAGACCGAAAAAGTATGCAGTTTCATAACATTATGGTTTGAATTAGTTAGTCCTTGCAGCGTCAGTCATCTGGACTCGCGAGTTGCCCAGCTCGATAATCTTGGGTACCAGCTTCCCTTGCTTGTCCAGCTCACCGATGTCATCGGCACCGCCGATGCTCACCCCGTTGATCATGATGTTCGGTACAGTTCTCCGTCCAGTCTTCTCGAGCAGTTGATCCTGCAGGGCATCGCCGAGCTCGTGCTGGTCGAGCTCAACGACATGGGGAGCGGGCGTAATGGTGTACTTTTCGAGGAGGAGTGCCTTGCCACGCTTGGAGAAGGGGCAGTAGGATTTGGAGAAGATGATGACTGGGTGCTCGTGTTAGCTACTGCATCTGAAAGAGGAGGGGTGGGGGGAACCCTTGAAAGGTGTCCCGCTTACCAGGCGATTTCTTGAGTATCGCGTTGAGCGCCTCCTTGGCGTCGAGCTTCGTTCCTGTCTTGGCCGCCTCTTCCTTATCCTCGGGGGTTGCAGCTTCTCCCTTTTTCTGAACAGCAGCATTGCCGCCCTTCTCCAAATCATCCTTCTGACCCTCGGCGGAGCTTCCCACGCCGACGACCTTGTGAGGGGGGTCGGGTTTGGGGCCCGCCTTCTCGTTCGCCTTGTCCTTGGCCTCCTGCTCGGCAGCCTTCAGCCTCTGCTGCATCTGCTTCGCCATGGCCTTGTCGTCCTCGTCGACGTCGCCGTCGCCATCCTTGTCCGCGTGATGGTCGCCTTCCGAGCCAGCCGCGGCTTGCCCTTGCGCTTGGTGCGAGCTTACTCCTGCGCCGTCCATGGCGTGCTTGGTTCTTTCGTAGAATGTGTTGTCGCCATTGTGCAGGGCGGGTTCGTGGGCCGCGTTGAGGCCGGAGGTGTAGAACAGGATGAAGACGAAGGTACCGACAGCGGCGAGGATGATCAATCGTGCTCGTCGTGGGGAGGGCATGGCGTGACGTATGTGATTCTAGCTATGGATGTCGTTGGTGATCGGTGGTCGGTGTTCGCAAAACACGGTGGTTGTCGGATGCTGCTGCTGCTGCTGCTGCTGCCTGGTACGGTATGCTGCTCCGAGACTCCAAGAAGAGTGAGAGAATGAATTGGGGGATAGCCCTATATGAGGAGCTGGAATCGGTCACCAGGTTCGACGGACCGTTTCGATTTGACGGCGACAGGTGGGTTGCGCGAAGGAGGAAGACGGAATGGCAGCGCAATAGTTTTGGGTGGTACTGGCCAGTTCGCAGGTTGTGCTCTCTTCGTATTCGCAGTAGCAACGTTAGTGGTGACGGAGCTTTGAAATTCCAGGCCTGAAGTGGATGATGTGCAGCGGACAGGGCGTCACTAGGGACGGGTATCGCCACCGATATCCACCGTAATGCTACTGTACTGTAGTCGGTGGCTGTAGCTGGAACGTCGACGCGCCGTACTTTACGGTAGCTTCCGGTTAATTTAGTAAGCGGACTTGTAGGTTTCATGCACAGGGCGGATCCATTGGGTTGTTTTATTCTTATTTGACTTCGTCATTTGCCTCGCATGAAACGATAAATCAATGGAAAACGTTCGGCAAGTCAGCTATTACCGTCGTGTACACGCAAACAGTTTGCTAAGTCAAGTGCGGAAATACTAAGTTAGACATGGAACCCGCCATGCTCAACCGCTCCTTCAACTCCTCCTTCTCCGAACAGTATTAAAGATGCCCAAATGATATTTCAAGAAAAGTAAAAGCCCCTTTCATGCATCGCGCGACTCTGCAGTATGTCAGCGTGAGTACCAAGTCTTCCTCTCCACGAGACTTCGTCATTCCAACTCACCCGACTCTCTAAGCCAGCGTGTCGTCGACAAAGCCTCGCGCGTGTAAGTGGTGGTGATGTCGGAATGCATCTTGCATGTGGCGGGTCTGGTGATGGTGGTGGTGGTGATGCTCATGATTGTGAACATGGTCGCCAGCGCGAGAAGATTCCGCCGGGGCCTCCCGCGTCGCGATGAAGACGTGCGAAGCAGGTGCGTGCCCGTCCGATCTCTTGTGGAGGTCGAAGTGGTGAATGTGGTGCAAGCCGCGATGGTGATGGCTTAGAGGTGCGGCCTCGACGCCGACGGCCAGGTAGATGGCCAGAGCGCAGAGGGAAGCCTTGAGGCAGACCATATCGGGATATGCGACTTAGGGGGCTTCTCCTAAGATCGACGAAGACTCCCTTCTTAGCAAGAAATAGGAGGTTGGAGGAGGTTTGGGTGTTCAGCTCAGTGTGTCGGCGCCAGATCTGAGCTTGGGAGTTCTAGATGCCGGCACCTCCGACAACGTGGGCAACGCGGATGCTTTTAAGTCCAACAGATCCAGCCGCTCCCTCGGGAAGGATTGAGAAGGTGACGACGTTGCAAATCACCAGACGGGCATAGCCATAATCAGCCGTGCCATCATGACCCCTTTCGCGAGGGGAGGCTTTGAGGCATTGCCATTGATCCACCGCCGTCCCGAAACAAGGGCTAAGCGGGTTGACCCTGCTTGCGGTAGACATTCGGAAGCCTCCCAGCCGCCCTCACGCATGTGGGTACGAACAGGTCTGAGGCTTCCCAGGCACGGCGCGCGCAGATTCACCAGCCTCTGGTAGTCCGACTGTCGGATTTCACAATCCAGCGGTCATGCGGTGTGTGGCTTGCGTCGTTTTCTCTTTAATCGCGGTTGCCGATCAAGGTCATGCTGCGTTCGTGCTGGGCGATGAAGATCGGAGACGGCGTTCGGACGGTTTCATCGCGATGCTAACGTGAGCGGATGAGACATTCCCAACACGTATTCACCTCAAAACCTCGTGCACCTGTCCCGGCGGATGAGGGAAAGAGGGGGAAGAAGTTTTCGACGGAGAGGAAACCATTATGACGTAGAGGAGCTTTCCCTTGATTCAGAATTCTCTTCTCATGACTCCTTGCTGTATGGTGTATAATCTGTAGCTGTCGATAGTATAGCAATAGTAGCTAGGGATAGTACTCACGGTCGTAAAGGCGCTATGAGGAGGGATGATTAAGCGAGCCTCTCGTGACCCAGCCAATCACATCACGCCCGCTGGCTCTCGGGCCAAGTTGCAGCTGTCAAAAACTTCTAGCGACTTCGACCGACCCAGGCAACGTTAGATGTACTGTAACATGTGTACTGTAAAAGTGTCCTCTTCAGTCTGTCTGCTTGACTCATCTCATCTCATAGTGGCGGCGACATCGTTTAAAAAGTTTCGATTGTCTCCTGTCGTAATAGCTCAGATCCCTCTTCTCTGACTGATTGATTTATACTCCCCATCTCAGAGACTACTGCTGTTTCAAGATACCCTTTGCGCCAACATTGCCAGTAACTCTCACTCTCGATTCCAGGGAGTATTGCAGATCCGCAGCGCCCTAGCATCCACTATAACGGTTTCACCATCTACTATTCTGTCTCACCCTAAGTTCAACTCGAGAGCCCTCTCCCCCCTTCAACTCAGCAACACGGGGTCAGCCTCACAGTCTTCGGACTTCTAGTATGGCGTCCAGGACAGTAAGCTTGAGCTATGTCTTGGCCATGATCCTAAGCGTTGTGTTGTGCATATTGGCAGCACCAGCACTTGCTTCCTCAGCATCGTCACAGCCCTCACCCTCGACGGATCTCGAACTCATCTGCCACACCTCAAACCCACACGAATGTTACCCGCGTGTATTTCAGCCTACGGACGAGTTTCGGATCGTTCACGACGACCAAGAGATCCCCCACGGACTCCACGTTCGTCTCGACGTCAACAGTGGCAAGAAAGAAGCCAAGATCAACGTACCCGACGAGGAAATCGCGGGATTGCAAGGCCTACCAATCGACCAATCCGTAGTCGTCGTGGATCCTGAATCGGCTGGCAAGCCTCCGGTGCCCAAGGGAGCACCCGAGTATGAGGCCGTCGGCAAGATCAAGGAACCAGAGAACAACTATGAGGCAAAGCCATTTTTCGAAGCCATGAAGCTGCTAAGGAGCGATTCTGGTCGCGAGCAAAAGGGCTTTGACGAAGCGCTGGAAGGCATGGAGGAACTTTCGCACGACATATTCTACGGCCTCAAGGTCACCGAGGACCCCGCCGTTTTGAAGGCTCTATTCTGCATCATGGCAGATCACGACGCCCCCGTCGCGGAGGGAACCACCCCGCGAGACCAGCAGGCGGCTGCCATTCTAGCGGGCGCGCTGCAGAACAACCCTACGGCCCTGAAAGAAGTGACCAAGGAGTGGCCGAACCTCATGGAGGCGAGGTGCCCCGGCGGCAAGCCGCTGAGCAAGGGCTTCTACTCGAGCTTCGTGCCGTCCGAGCAGCAGACTGGCTCGGACGCGTCCCGTTCTGCCTCCAAGGCCAAGGCCAAGGTCGGGGCCATCAAGGGCCTCATGGCGAGCGACTCGATCCGCGAGGCTTTCCTCAGAGACGACGGAATGCGCAGACTTCTCGAGGTCCTTGTTCCCGAAGGCGAGGAATGGACTGCTGCCCAGCGAAAGGTCGGGCAGTTCGTCCTGGATACGTTCTTGGACCTGGATATGGGGGCGCATGTTGGCGAGTGGCCCGTCAAGAGCAGGTTGAGCGATGCGCAGTGCCAGACGGCCGAGGGACGGACAAGGGAGGGGTGCTGGGATTATCATGTCGAGAGGATCATGAAGGCCAACAAGAGGGACAGGGAGCACTGGAGTAAGGATCTGTATGATCGGCTTACGGCGCTGAGGAAGAGTGGCTCATTGAAGGATGAGCATGAGGAGTTATAGATGGTGCAACCGTTGGATTTGTAGATAGACTAGCATTCGCGATGGCATTTTTAGGCGAATTCGTATTCTTAATCGATCACAACGCTCTTGAAGATTCGTGGTGTTGCAGCATCGTGTGGGAGCTTAGTGGACTGTATCATATTGTCGATTGCCGGCTCGATAGGTTATCCACTTTTTCAACCAACCTTCAACCTCATCAACACAGCCGCCATATTCTCACCGCCAGCTTCACTCCAAACTGTCCGCTAACTGAAAATGTGTCACGATACGTAATGACTGAAATCCGACTCTCCAAAAGCATGGCATCGTCGCCCATCGAAATCCGGCCCCACGCCACCAAAGGCCGCGCCCTCTTCGCAACTCGATCCTTCAACCCAGGCGCCGTCATCCTCCCCTTCACACCCACCATCCTCATCCCATCCCTCTCCCACCTCACGACCGTCTGCTCGCACTGCCTCAGGCCCGGCCAACCCCGCGCCTGCACACGCTGCCATGTCGCCCACTACTGCGACGCCGCGTGCCAGCGCGCCGGGTGGGCGGCGGTGCACTCAACCGAGTGCAAACCCTTGCGGGCTGTTGCGGCCAAGGGTCCGCCGGGCGTGCCTACGCCTGTACGTGCGGTCATGCAGGCCCTGCTCAAGACGAGCGTGAGGGAGGCTCTGGGGAGGTTGGAGGGTCATGCTGAGAAGAGGAGAGGGGAGGAGGGTTGGAAGGATCTGGAGCTGATGGGGCAGGGGGCCGTTGCGTTTGCGGGGATGGAGAGGACGCAGGAGACTATACAGATGGCTGTTGAGCTTCTGTGCAAGGTAAAGGATTTGCTGCTTCTGCTTCTTCATGATTTTTCGATTTTTCACCTTCGTCTTCAGAGCATCATCCTGAGTGAGCCCTTTCGTGGAACATGTCGCTGACTTCCGGGTTAGATTCAAACGAATGCCTTTCACAGATATGACGCAGACCTTGGTCAAGTCGGCATCTTCCTCGAGCCTACGCTCGCCATGGCGAACCATTCCTGCTTGCCAAATGCCATGGTGCAGTTCGTTGGGAGAAGGGCATTGCTAAGAGCTGAGACGGCGATCAGGCCGGGTGACGAGATTGAGATTTCTTACGCCGGTAGGTCGTCTACTGCAAGTTTACCAAACCAATCCTGACTGTTACTCCCAGACTACACGGCACCCCTACCAGCTCGGTTAGAGGCGTTGCTACCGTATCGCTTCACTTGCCAGTGTCTCAGATGTAGAGACGATCTGAACGTCTACCAAGCCTGCGCAATCTCTACCAACGTTGACCTGAACAGAACGAGCCTCGTCTCGGACCCATCTAAGCTGCGTAGGCATGCAGCTGCCCTCAACCCCAAGAAGATTGCCCAAGCCAAGTCTTCTAGCGTGGAAGCCCTTCGAATCCTGGGCCGAGGCGAACCCAACTTGAAGGATGGACCTCTGAGGAAGCTCTTGGACGAGGAGCTCCTGTCGGTGTCGCCGCTCCCACAGATGCTCAACGAGAGAGCGATCAGCGATGCGAGCGAGGGCAACTTTGCTCTTGCTCTAGCGATTGCGTGCCTCGTTGCGACTACCTGCGACCCATATCGATACGTCGCCCCCTTTCATCCCGTACGAGTCAAGGGACTCCTCCTGATAGCCAAGATGTTAGCCAACTCTGCCGCCGAGACTGCTGCTGCTGCTGCTGCTTACAGCAGCTCAGGCAGCGTGCTATCTTCGCGAGCCAACCCCATCCAGAGGTTGCTGCAGACGCTGCAGGAGATCGATCAGGTGTCGCTCTGCCAGATGCTCCTCATCATGGTTCTGCAGAACAGACCAGTGGGCTATGAGGATGAATGGGAGCTTTCGGTGGCGGCGATGGAGATGTTAGGAGACATCGATCAGTTGGCTGGTAGGGAACGGGAGCTATCGCTCATCAATTCCTGGAGGCAGAATCCAGAAAGCGATAGCTCGCAAGCGTTCTTCGAGTTCGCGGTGTTGAAGCAGGTCGATGCTCTTGCGAGCTTGAGTCTCGACATCCTGAAGGCGACGTCGTAGACTGTCAGCATTCGGCGATTCAACGAGCTCTAGTTTTGCTTTACTTTATCAGTTGCACTCGGCCAATCAT
Organism: Coccinonectria pachysandricola; assembly: GCA_003693555.1. NCBI lineage: Eukaryota > Fungi > Ascomycota > Sordariomycetes > Hypocreales > Nectriaceae > Coccinonectria > Coccinonectria pachysandricola. The sequence goes on from QUZF01000002.1 coordinate 356,487, forward strand.
TCATACAGTCCCTTCCATCTACGCAATGCTTGCAGCTGAGCTCGCACTGACGCACACCAAAGCACTGGGTAATCTATCCTAATACAGCAACTGACAAAGATCACGAGAAGATGGAGGAGGAGGAGGAGGAGGAGGAGGAGGAGGACCCTTGCCCCACCTTGCCCCACCTTGCAGTGTACCGGTGGGGTAGAGCCGACGGCAGTACGTACCTCGGCGCTAAGACTGCAGAGCTTCTGTGCCGGCCTCGTTGAAATTTCGAGGAACCCGCTTGCCAGGTATTCCTTGATACATCCAGACACGTCTATATTCGGCACGAGGTCCCAGAATCATGGGTAAGAAGACCAGGAACCCCAAGCCTCGCGCTGCGGATCATGCGCTTACCGCCAGACCAGGCACCCTCTCTCTCGCCACCGAGTCAATCGACCAGATCTCGACCGGCGAACCTCACCAAGACGTGGACAAAGACAAGGGCGAGGACGAGGACGTGGCGACCGTCCATGCTGAGACCCCCGACAGAGATTCTCAGAACAACAGCGATGGGAGCCTGAAGCGAGCGAACCCTCACGATGCTGACGACGACGGAGGAGAGTGGCAGGTCGTTTCGCGCCCCAACAAGAAGGCCAAGAAGATTCCCAAGCAAGGGAAGAATAACTATCCGACAATCAGCTTCTCGCCGAACGCGCGACTGCAATCCAAGATCAACATATCCCACTTGCGTGACCTGGTGACGTACATCTTCGCCGACGGCCCCGGACCGCAATGGGTTGGCATCACGCATCGCCCCGCCTTCAGAAAGATCGTGGCTCTCATGGTGCCCGGCCTGGAGGAGGCCATGTTTCAAGCTGCCGTCGACCTGGCAAACTACGACGGTGCGACGGTCGGAGGAAAGGCGCCCACGGGAGCTGGAACGTCGCCGGACGACTACTACCCTCGAGCGCTAAAGAAGGAGAACCTACCCGCGGTGCTGCAGCCTTTTGCAGAGATGTTCCAGCACCTATGGCCGGTTCGGACGCCGGGTGACGACAAGCATGGGAAGATGCACTCGCCCATGGCTGCCTTCCTCACGGCACCAACACCCAAGAATAAGGACGTCAAGAAGGCTGGCGTAAAGCCTGCTTCGGAGCCCCAGGGCTGGCGCAACGAGCGCACTCGCATCACCGAGTTTCTCGCCACGGCAGATGAGCTCGCCGACAACGGATACCTCGTTCACCCGACCCTTTTACCCGAGGGCCTTCCCAGAGAACAGTTCGTCTGCCCCGAAGGCTGGGTCGTCACTAGCGTGGAGAAGCTCGCGGATGGCGATATGCCCGAGCAGGACATACAGCAAGGCAGTGTCACCGCCGGTCGCGATGCACTGGCGCTGGATTGCGAGATGTGCATGACGGGCGAGAACGAATTCTCCCTGACGCGCATCAGCATCGTCGACTGGTCAGGCGAAGTGGTACTTGACGAGCTCGTCAAGCCTGACAAGCCCATCATCGACTACGTCACGCAGTACTCTGGCATCACGGAAGAGATGCTCGCCCCGGTCACGACGACGTTGCGCGATATTCAGGAGAAGCTCCTCGAACTCCTCCATCCACGTACTATCCTGATCGGCCACTCCCTCGAATCCGACACCAAAGCCCTGAAAATCTCCCACCCTTTCATCGTCGACACATCCATCATCTACCCTCACCCTCGCGGACCCCCCCTCAAATCCTCTCTCAAATACCTCGCCCAGAAGTACCTCTCCCGCGAAATCCAAAAGGGCGGAGCCAACGGACACGACAGCATCGAAGACGCCAAGACATGTCTCGATCTTGTCAAACAAAAGTGTGAAAAGGGAAAGTCGTGGGGCACGTCCGACGCTCAGGGCGAGAACCTCTTCCGTCGTCTCGCTCGTGCGGGCACCTCGTACAAGGCCCAGAGCGGCGTGGCCGGTGGTCTCGAGGTCGGGAAGACGAGCGCCGCCGTGGATTGGGGTGACCCATCCAAGGGTGCTGGGGCGGGAGCGACGTATCAGCTCGGCTGCAGGACGGACGAAGACGTGACGCGCAACGTCATTCGTGCCGTCCAGGGTGATGCAGATGGTCTCGAGATTCCCGGTGGAGGCGTCGACTTCACGTGGGGTCGCATGCGCGAGCTCGAGGCCCTCCAGGGGTGGTGGAACCGTAACCGCGTCGACAACGCCAACAGCGACGGCGGACCTCCGGCTGAAGACGGCGCCTCCGTCCCGGCCATCCCCACATCTCCCTTGGAGCAGGCCCTCTCCCGCCTCACCGAGCGCATCGCCCGCATCTACGCCGCCCTCCCGCCCTGCACCGCTTTCATACTTTACAGCGGCTCAGGCGACCCCCGCGAGATGTCCAAGCTGCAGCAGATGCAAGCGCAGTGGCGCAAGGAGTACAACACGCCCGGTAAGAAGTGGGACGAGCTCAGCGTCAAGTGGACCGATGTCGAGGAGCAGGCGCTGAAGGCGGCTGTGCGAAGGGCGCGGTCGGGCATTGGCTTTGTGAGCGTCAAGTAACAGCCGTCATGAAAAGTAACGAATGCACCTGCAAGAGGATGGATGAATAGTGAGACACTAGGAGGACAGCGTAGCTCCTTGGTAAAGACGTGGGAACCATGTCTTGCCTGGCATATACCGTGTTGTATAAGATAGAACATCTACGGGAAGAGGACAACAAAGGCTCGAGGCCGTGGGAAAGAAGGAGAAAGGTGACCGACCTGATGAACGATTAAGGCTAGAGAGTCTTAGTTACGACAGCTCCTAGAACGTAGGATAAATTTCAGCTTATCGTAGATTGCATCGCATCCTGCTTTGACCAAAGATGACATACCACTTACATCTTTACCACTACCGACTCATAAGGCCCGTCACTCTACGAGATTGTGAGATCAACCTTCAAACGACTTCGCTCTAATCTCCATGGCGCAGTACATGTTACGAGCATCTCCTATATACAATATCTCCATTCATTAAACCAGCTTTTGTTTGCTTACGCCATCGCTAGAATGAACAGTCTTGAAAGCAGGTCCCCAAGACAAAGAAAAGTGTAGCAAAAAATAACAATAGATGGGCCCCTATAACGCCATTCCGGTGTGCCATGCCACCTGTAGTAGGTTGTGTCGATCAGAACGGTTCACCGCCACGGCGAGAGTCCATTGTTGAGTGCACGCCCTTTCTACCCACTACCGAAAATCAACAAGATTATATGAAAAGGGAACTTGGCTATGCTACTTCCCTGACAAGGGACGGATTTTAGAGATGTGTGAGTTGCTTTGCACCGATAGGACCATGCTCTCTCCTAGCAGACAGGCTGATCGAGGCAAGGTGAAAATCCTTTGAGGCTCACGTTCTCGGCCTCGAGGGTGGATACTCCACCAGCTCGGCAAAACTACCAAGAAGGTCAACCTCGCGATGCAGCGGGTCAACGCGACTGATACTGTGTTGCGGAATGTGCCCGAAGCTAGCAGGTCGCTCGTCTGGCGCCTGATTCAAGTCGACCTGGGTAAACTCGCCTAGAAACTCCATAGATGAATTGGACGAGAGCCGTTTCTGCGATGCCGTGCGCTCAAATGGCAGTCGAGAAGAGCTAGGCATCGTATGGCGCTGTCGATGGCTCGATGAATAGCTGACAGGGCTGACAGGCTCGGCAGCTGCAGCCTGGTTGTCGAAATCCACACTAAACCCAGCAGTGTTCATATCTAGGGTCAGAGACGGCGCCTTTTTATGTTCGAAGAGGGCGGACGTGCGCTTAGAACTCTTTCGCGGGATCTCTGGAAGATCTACAGTATCTGGGTCAGAAGGGAGCCTGCGAAGCTTGCTCGCAAGAGTTCTGGCAGGTTCCTCGGGAGGGGGCACTTGGTTGGGATCTTGGGAGACAGACTCTTCAAGTCTGGCCACCAGCGGTTGCGTCCGCTCCACTACAGGGCTCTCGGGTTCGGAATCTTGAGGGTCGCCGTGCCGGTTGAGCAGTAAGCTGTCTTGGTGCTTGAGGGTGCCAGAATTCCGCTGCGGTTGAGGTTCGGAACCGCGAGGGTTGCTGCTGCGTTTAAGCAGTAGGCTATTCTGATGCTTGAGGAAGGCTGAGTTACGTTGCGGCTGAGGTTCGTCATCGTCTTCGTCATCTGAGTCGATAGGACCATTTCTCATGACTCCCATTGCCACAGGAATACCTTCTGGCGGAGATTCTGCGTCCTCAGTAGCGCCTGGCCTTGCAGCCATACCCGGTGGCATCCTCCCACTGCGAACGACCTCGAAGCCCTTACCCTTCTCCTTTGTTTTGCCGCCGCCACCAATTCCCAACAGGCTGCGGAACCACCCACTTGCGGTGGCCACAGGGCCGTTCGGGTCTGCCGGTCCGGTGCCGAGCTTGCGGCCGACGCCGTCGGCGTTCAGGGCAGGGCCACGAATGCCATAGTAGTAATCCACCTCACGAGTCGCATAATCAGGACGACTGGGTGGCAGGCTAAGCTGGGTGTTCGCAGCAGATGGTAGTGCTGGAGTAGCAGCGCGAGAAATTTCTGCGCCCATGTCCCCAGGATCACCGAGTGCGTCGACTCCCCCAGCTTGGCTATACCTGGTCAAGTCGATGGATTCTGGGCCGCCAACCTGATCAGAGTGAATGGATTCGGTGAGAGTCCCACGACGCCGTCGGGGAGGTCGTGTGTAGGGTCCCACCACGTCTACAACACCTGCGGAGGGGTGATGTCGCGCTGCGGTGGGGGAAGGGAGATCACCTGGTGCGTCTGGTACGTAGGTACTGGCACGCATACCAGAGTAGGCATCGAGGCTATCGAGCGCCGAGCTGCTTCTGTGCCTGATGTTGTGAGCCGCCATGCCGCTAAGGCTAGCCCCAGAGTCGCTTCGGAGTCTTTGATTCGGCATCACGTAGCCGGTTTTCCCACCTTCCACAGCATCCAGCATGGCCGTAGTCGATAGCTGGCTGGCTCGAGATGGACCAGAGCGGGGGTTTTCTCGCCGAGACAATTGTCGCGCGCCAAAAATCTTAGACAAGCCACCGCGTGTCAGACCACGGGCATTATCACCACCGGCACCGAGCATGCGCGCAATAACCTCGACAAGCGTTTGGAGGGCACTCAGGCCGAATCCGAAGATGAGCATGGCGCCGTGGATGGCCAGGATCACGTACCCAATCCAACCCTTCTCACCCTCCGCAACTCCAAGCGTCGGTACGAAGGCAACCATCAGCATGATGGTGATGAGTCGAGCCGAAGAAAACAGGGTCTGGTATGCGTTCATTGACGTCTCCCTCTGGAAGGGACGGAAAGCGTGTATGGCAAGTATGTGAATGACCTCACAGATGGCAAGTAGAACCACTTGCGCTATTCCGCTGGGCTGAACTGCCCCGATGGCGAGGCCGCGGATACAGGTTAATATGATGGGAACAGAGGCAAAGGCGGCCGCTTCGTCAGAATACGTGTTGTATAGCGGCCCATACTGCAGAACAGTCGGAAGGTCGTCGTAGAGGGATGACTTTGGCCTGGCCGTGATGAGAAGGTGAAAGAGGTAACCAGAGAAAGCCAGAAGGATGACCAGGGTGACAGCAGCCAAGGCAACGACATAGGTTGGAGAGCTGCGGGCGATTACCAGTTGGAAGCATGACAGCGAAATGATGGGCAGCAAGAAGAAGTGGAAGACCAGGCGGACAGCGTTGCCGACAGAAAAGGGGATGTTCTTGGAGCGCAGGTCTTCCTCGGGGGTGTTCTTTATCTTGCGGTAGAGCCATCGCACAAAGAAGCCGCCCTGGAACACAACAGTGACAGCTGCAATGCACACGCAAAGCCAAACCATCATACCTGCCCAGATGTCTTGGCCTTCAGCCATGCCGACCAGCTGGCCGATCTCGTCAAGTCCGTAGGTGCCATTGGTGATGTAGATACCATCTACAATGCTCTGATACGGCGGAACGTCTGCGACGAGGCTCTCATTGAACATGAGTGCCGACCAGGACATCTGGCTTACGACAGGTTGGTAAAACCCTGGATAGTTGAGGCTCAAGCCACTAGTAAGGAGGATGAATTGGATGTACTGCAAGCAATCTCCGAAGCCGGGAGTAACCAGTCTCAGTAGATCGACATCACGTCCGTAATTAGATGTCCAGTGGAAGATGTCGGTAGACCCCCAAGGACTAAACATGGCAGAGAAGATGACGGCGACCCCGGTGAAGAGAAGAAAGATGAGAGGCAGGAATCGAATCAGCCATGCGATGCCTCCTATGTCCGGGGTAATGACAGTGGAGACACAGCCAATATCAGTGGCGCCAGCGTCACCATCAATGATGAGAAAAGTCGGGGCCAGGGACGCGAACGTGTAAGACGAGAAGAGATCGCGGGAGATATTTATCGAGGGCAAAGCCTTGGGAGTAGAGTTGTCAAAGACGGGGGCCAAGGGGCAGTCAAAGCCATTTCCCAAGCCGTCCTTACAAAAGTCATTGGTCTTCTTATATGGCTGATAGGTCAAGAAGTTAATCTTGCGATTCAACGTTGTTGCCTTGTTGGCGCCGTCGGGATCGGGATTCTGGATGATCTTGCCATCCGTCTCATTGACCGATCCCCATGATGGATCGTCGGAAGAAGGGAGGGACTGTCGAGTTCTGGATCCTGTAACGTTCCCCCAAACGGTGACTCGAAGATGATGGGACTTGTTCTTCGTATCGAAAAAGGCTTCGGCAATCAAAGGTTCCCATTGAAGAGGTGGTGGAGAGTCGAGTCGGTAGGAATCGTCGAGGCAGTTCTGGAAGGGGATGCGCACGGCTGAGACGGGCGATAGCATAAAGACAGCAACGAGTACGACTATGAGCACGTTGAGGTGAGGTCTGAAAAGGGAGAAGACTGGGCATGGCTTAGTCCCCCGTTGACGGGCTGCTCTCGTGGAGGCTGAGCCATGTTGCCGATGAGGCGCGACGGTTGAGCATTGTCTTCTGCCCATCTTTATCTGCTGGTGACCAGCATGCGCCGTGGAGGATCGTATCAGGATAAGGAGAGCCGTTTGCGAGCAGAGGGCGGTAGTGAGGTAGCGGCGGCAGCGGCAGATTGATCTAGAAGACCGTCATCGTGCTTCGGTTCGAGATGGCAGAGGAGTCGCTGGGTTATGGAGCAACGAGCGAACAGCAGGATCTCGTATGGAAGATAGGGGGGGTGCAGCAACACGGGCAAACGATAGTAAGAGAATTGAATTAGAACCCTGTAACGAAGGAGAAGGCTAAGAAGTCAAGTCGCGGCGCAAAAAAGGATGCAAAGGGCGGCGTGGACAGAATCTAACGTGAGGTGGTGGGAGAAGATGATGAATTATTAGTTTCAAGGCGGATGGGAAAATGATGGGTACTACTCTACAGTAGTTAGAGTAGGATAGTACGTAGGTGGGGCAGAGCAGGGCCGAAGTGTTACTTCCAGAACTGTCTGAACGTTTGGAAGCTCGGGCTGGGCGCCTCGGTTAGTACCCAGCGGGTAGTTCCCCACTGGGCGACTGCTAATCCTAGGGAGGGCACCCTCTGCAAGTCTGGGCCGACCATGGCGGCTGTGTGGCTGGACTTGAGCGGACGCGAGGGCATCACAAACGAGAGTGCGACGAGTTTAGGACGTTGTAACGTGGTGCGCTAGACTACCATGTACTGTAGTGCCTTGTACTCGGTAAGCGACGACTACCTTACCTTCCAGTCAACGTTGCAATGTTGCCAAAGTGCGAAGGATGCCCCCCTCAACCCTTCTCCTTATCAATACTCTACTCTAGTGCCCAGCGCATCAGCTAACGCAATCACGAATCTTCCTCACTCACTTAACTGCGGTTGGCAAGTCTGATTTGTTATTCTGGTAATGTCTCGGGTAGTGGGTAGTGTAACTTACAGTACGATCAAGGGAGTAGATAAAGAAGCAGGATGACGTGAGGCTTGCGCTGCCATTGAGGCTGAGCACTTGGTGTCAAGTGCCAACGCAACACACCTGATCCAGTAAGTCCTGACAGGCCCACGTACATACAATACAATACAGCAGGCCGTGAATAAGGCGCGCCATTCTTGTGTAGTATAAAGACCACGATACCTCACAGGACAGCACAAGCTTTCCCCCTTCCATTTCGAAGGAGTGGCTCGAAATAAGAGCACGATCGACAGGGGGCGCGCTGCGCTGGTCCCTCGCACTCTTTAAAATTTCAGCGACAACAGCAAGCCACAACGCGCCGTTCAACAGTAACCTTATGCGAGCAAGCCAGAGCCAGCCAAGCCAGCCTCAACAACGGTCCAATTTTTCTCTATCATGTCGATCTTATCTTCCCATCGAATACGCCCGCACCTTTCATCTTACTGACACTTCCTTACTCTCTCAAGCAAACCATCCTGGCCATGCGAATACCGCCTGTGGGTTGCCAAACTTGCACACTCACCTTTCATTTACTATCAGGATCCCGGTACTCTGTACTCTCGCCGGGTATCTTCTGTGGAGGCCCAACCTGTATTCTAAGGCCATCGCCTCATCTGTGTGGTTGTCCCACGGCCTCTGAAAGAAGAGAGAACTTGCTAACTCGTTCGAAAAAACTTACCTCAGTCGACAGTTCCCTTATAATCCATCAGCGCGACCGCCAAAGTCGATACGAGATCCTCATCAACATTCAGGTATTTTTGGTCTCTTCAGCAGGGAAAGATGGCTTAGTGCCCAGCCACACTTACCCCCCAGCTCGCTGACATCGGAGGACGGGGGCTCCCTTGCAGCGCTAACAGGAAGTCTCATTAGCGCGTGTCTATTTTCGGGACACCAGCCTTCCGGCTCGCGGTCCACTTTAATCCGGACACCCTTACTTCGCTGTACACTGTAATGGCCAAGGTCATCATCAACTTTTCTTCACTGATAAGTAGCCTTGGCATTCCGTTGTAATGGCACATTGGCAAATTATCAGCTTGATCAGGGTCGCTAAATTTCTCAGCTGAAGCTGGCAACTCGGCTTACGGCACCTTGGTCGACCTTTTGCTTGGCACGTCCCAGTCTCTGAACGTCGATTATGTGCTGATATAGTGACTGCTTTGCAAACCAGATCTCGGCATTGTTGTTCATTGCTATAAGTAAGCAAGGTTGGCAATTGGTTTTTTGAGTTTTTTTGAGTTTTTTTTTGTTGAGAAGCAATTTGACACGTTTTACAAAGGTGTCTTGGACCAGAACTCGTGAAAAGTAGCTATCCCCCATCTGAACCCTGCTTGCTCGCATGATACATAAATTTGGGCAACCGACGTCATATATGTATACGAATTCATCTGACACCTCGTGGGAGGTCAAATCAGAATGATAAACCGACGTCAAGACTGACTTTGAAGTACGCTTAATTAATGACTATGGCGAGTAATGAACTCCTCAACAGCAAACATGGTGTTTTGGTACTTCGTAAGAATTGCTCCAGAGATTCCAAGCACCAAAAAAAAACCTTCTCTAAATGTCTCTCAATTTGAAACTTGAGCCTATGTGTGCGTCTGAGAACTAACTCGACTGAAGCCAGAACGCCCAACAACAGTACTTCGTCACAACTGGTTCACTTGACTCTGTAGCATATATCTCACCTCACTCTCTGCTTGCCAGCCAAGTTTCGCGCTCACAACTGCCCGTAACTTATCCGCCAATCTCTCAATCTCTTCATTGCTGAAAAGCGACAGGAGTGACTCATTCCGAAAATTTTCCACCTCTGAGTGTTTAGTCATGTAATTCACCATGACATCTTCGAGATTCTCGTCACGAAGTTCAAGACTCGCGTAAACGCCTTGCAGCTGGTTACAGCCAGGTACTGTTTCGAGTGGTAGTCTTTTGGAATTGAGCCGTTTGATTCGCCCACTCTGTGTTCGAGACTGCTTATTGTTGATTAGATAATGTCGCGGGTCTTCATCATCCCTTAAAGAGACTTTGCTTTTCGATTGTGTTTGTTGACAACTTGGTGGAAGCATCTTCGTCACAAGTTCCTTTTCAATCAGTTTTTCGTCTTTTTCGGTCAACGTCTCGTCCGGAGCAGGTGTTCTCATCAGCAAAGCTTGCGACAGGTGCGACCATTGTCGTCCAGGGTCGACTGGATGGTTGTTGCCAGGGTCTGATGGGTGCACGCTCCTTACATCATCATACTGGGATGCAAGTAATGGCTCCTTATGGGGTCGAATTAGGCGGCTAGAACCATCAAGATCAGAGGGTCCCTAATCTCTCTGAATTCGAATGGGTACAAAGCTGCCGTTCGGTGATAAATGTGTATCTGAGCTAATATCATCTTCGGACACTCTATGAAGCCCTATTTGCCGCTGTTTGCCTTCTCCTACAGTTGCTCGCCGCTGTCGCGAGGTTATAGGCGAACTATCCGGCTGTAGGAGCGTTTGTCTGAGACTACCAGCTCGAAGTCTGTTGCCTGTGGATAAGAGTGGGGCTGCTTGATCAGGTTCTGGCATCGAAAGCAGATCCCCGCTTCTTGGGGGTAGTACCAAGGTGTTGACTTCAGTCTCTCGCGTAGCATGTGACGGGTCTGATGAAGGTGGTGTTTGAAGCAGACCGGCCCTTCTTGTTGTACGCGCTGGAACTTGGGGGGCTCTTCGGGGAGTCAGTTGCGGTCGCACAGAAGAAAGCTGAGTATGCCTAGGCGTCAGGGCTTCTGTTACAAGGGGAGCTTCAAGGTCTTGTGCATCTTGAGCGAAAACAGTGGCATGATTTCTTCTTGTTCTTCTTCCCAGTAAGGATGTATTCATCTCGCTCCTTAGAGTATGATTTGGCTGCAGTATCTCAGGTTCGGGGCTTGGTGTACCAGTGGCACTATCGCAGCTTTCTTCCCGCAGGCAATTCAATGCAGATGGAGTAAGCTCCTGTAACTGCCTTCTTCCACTTTGCACTAAGACACTTGCGAGGCACTTTGCTGGCTCTTCTGGTGTTGGCTCGTCCTCACCCGTGGCTGTTTCATCCGACATAATCTCAATTGGTTGGGTTTGTCGTTGATCTCCCCGGGGTTCAAGATAAAGGCCAACATCTTCGAAACGGCGTACGACGCCGCTGTCGTAGTTTACAGATCTAGTTGTAGCATGAGGCGAATGCGTTGAAGCTACCATATGGCGTGGCGGAATATGGATTGGGACCAAACCCACCGAGCTACACTCATCGCTGGTGTTACTTTCTGTGCGAGCAAGATTTACCTTGTATACAGTTCTTAGAAATGTCGGTTTAAGAGCCCCATCTATGTTCCGGCTATGCCCTTCTTCATTCAGCAATTCATTCATGTTGATCGATTCTGAACATGAGAACTTCGAAGGCTTTGTGTGACAAGTGTCGGGGTCTATCAGAGAGGTCACGTCGTGATAGAGCATCTTATCAAGTTCGGAGCTGCTGGGTCTTTTGATACGCTTGTGACCATCGATTGGATAGTGTGTTTTGCATTTAATCAGGTCTTTAGAACTGATCTGATTAGAATCTGATCGTAAATACTGCTGGTTGTTATCGGCAACTCTATCAGAGAGCATCGATTGTGTGTTGGCCAGTTGGGCATGATCCGCGCTCTTAGATTTCTCAGGCTTGTACAAATTGTCGCATAATGTTTGAAAGCAATCCAGTAACTCTTGCTCGTCCTTGAAAATCAACTCGTCTTTAGATGGCGATACATTAGGGTCATATGAGCCAGCTGCACAGGTAATACTCAGCTGCATAAATGGAGCGAATATTCTTGCTGCCCCCTCAGAGCGACGTGACTCGCAAATACTAGACTTGTAAATTGTAGCAAGCTTCTTTCCGGTTCCCCTCCAAGCCAAGACTGGCCTGGAGTTGATTGACATGAAGGCTCCTTTCTCATTGACCAAGCTTGCTTTACAGTCAAGTCGCGGGAGCATGGCAGTAAGGGTCGTTGATGCAGAGTTAGAGCTGCTGCTCAAACCAGGCTTCTGGCTCAGTGCTGCAGTTACTTCGATACATTGCGAGGCCAGGGCATGACCAAACACTTGAGTAATGGCTTCTCGGGTGTCAAAGGATGAGCTGGGCGAATACGACCACGGAGACATTGCCTCGTCGAGGATACGAAGGGATAACTTTAGGCGTGGGAGCGCGAGAGCGTACATTTCGAGCATCTTCTTGATATTCGCGAGTTCCTTGCGGTGAATTTTCAAGGCCAACTGTTTTCGAACAGGAACGTTTTCGAACAAGTTGATTGCCTGGACGGTCGTCCCTAAAGGTGCGGAGACTGGCTGTCTCTTCTGGACCCCACCAGTGCCGAAGTTGAGTAGCAGCAGCGAAGCCACGGGATCCTGTGCCGTCCTTGTTGTGACCTTCAAAATAGCTAAAGAGTTGGCACTGGCGAGTGCTTCCCCACGGAAACCGAGAGTCGGAACAGCTCCGGTTTCGATCTCATCGAAGCTTGTAAGTTTACTCGTGTGCGCACGACGTCCAAGCGAGTCATAATCTTCCACGGCTATGCCATGCCCGTTGTCGCGGACCTGAACTTTGTCGAGTGTGTTCAGGGATACACTGACTTCGATTGAGGTTGCTTGAGCGTCGATGGCATTGTCAATGAGTTCTTTGACCAAAGATACAGGGCTGGTGATAACCACTGAGGAACCTAGCAGCCGAACTGTCGACGGAGCGAGGGCACGTATCGCCATTGATCAGGTCCAATAGTGATCATGTAAGTAAATGGTATGACTAACGCACGATAGTCTTCTTGTAGGGTGAGATCGAATGCTGCTGCATTACCTGTAGCTGGATGCATACAGCGAAGTAGATCGCGGCTTATGACCAGGATGAATGCAGATTCTAAGAACTTGATGTTATCAGAAAACTTCAACCAGGCTGCTTGCACGCCTTAGGCATCGCTTAGGCATGAGTTTTCCAAACAAACTCAGGAAGGGGCGGAATCGATGGGTTGTTACTGAAGCCGATCGCACCTTCCGCCCAGCACGGTCAACTCCGAGGCCTCGCCCTTGATGTTAGGTTATCAGTTCGTCGTTCATTTATCACCGCTCGGGCCTCTGCGCGCACAAGACGGGCATGCTTTATGCAGAAGAGAGACGAATTCAGCCCACAGATATGGTCTTGTGTACTCATTACTTTTCCAAATCATAAGGCGGCAGAGTGTCAAGTGCTCTTCCCTCGCCCCGGTTCTCTCTATTGAACTCGTAGCTCTAACTCCATCCTGTACGCCCAATGAGCCGTATGTATCATGGTCACATCTTTCAATCCCTTGACTCTAGCCCTCGATGGTTCCGTTGGCCCACTCCTTCCGCTTAACGCCCATCTCAACGGCAGCTAGACCCCAGTCCTCGCCGTGGTTGTGACCCTGACCATCCACGCCCGCCCGCGCCTTGGCCTGGGCCTCGTTCAAGACGGTCAAGACGCCGAGAATGACAGGAACGCCAGTGTCAAGCTGGACGCGCATGAGTCCCTGACAAGTCGAGTCGGCGATGTACTCGAAGTGCATGGTCTCGCCCTTGATGAGGACACCGACGGCGATGATGGCATCGAAGGCACCAGACGTGGTCGACGTAGCTAGCGAGGTGAGGTCGGACGTAGAGGAAGCAAGGAGGTCGCCCGCCGAGGGTCCGCCGATAGCGGTGCCCTGGATCTGAGATGCAGAGAAAAGGCTGATCGCGGGTCCATGTCAGTATGGGAAGATGGAGGGAGCAGGAGGACCTCTTACCGTTGAACAGCGATGGGGAGTTCCCAAGAGCCAGGGCAAGATTGAACCACAATGTTGGACTCCTTGACGCCGCACGAGAGGAGCTTTTCCTTTGCACCAGTCACGAGGGGCTCGATGATGGTTTCGTTCCAGCGGGCGTGCACGATGGCTATCCGCAGGCCGGAGCCGTCGTGGTGTTGCGGGGATGGGCCTTTGAGAGACATGTTTGCTTTTGATGAATATCAGAGAGTGATGAAGGCTAGAGAGCGATGTTGCCGGAGGAATGTCGATGGCGACGCTGACTGAAGATGGGCAATTGGTACTTATTAATGAGCTCAACGGACGGTTCGGGTGGTGGGGAAGCTTTACCATCAGTAGCCAGGTCATAGTCGGCTGCAGGTGGCTGGGTCTTGCCCCTCCAACTCCGCCCCTCCCCCAGAACCACATGTACCGTTTCCGATCGATCTATGCTCTCACTTAAGAGCTCGCAGCTTCCGCTCAACGTACCATGAATTAGGTTTGATTGAGAGAACAGCACTTGGTGAATGACCTTAGACATGCGGGTTTGTAACAAAGTCAAGGCCGAAGCCGCCACTCGGTGTCAAGACTGGCTGAGAAGGAGATACATAAAGAAGCTGACGACCTGCTACTGTTGCTGTTGCTGTTGCTATTGCTGTTGTCATAGCCTCACTCTGCCACGAATCACGCACGCATCAAAGACTGACAACACCAACCATCTCTGGTTTTACAAACATCAGCATCCATATGTACTTACTTCAAAACTTATCACAAGAATCCAATATGAAGCTAGAATTTGAAAAGGCATTGGAGATGCCTGTATCACGATGCCATTATCCCAATACAACCTAGTAATTAACAACGGGTGAATGTATCTATGTTGCTCCAGACACGAAACCCAGCAAGCAAGTGCTCATTATTCTTTCCCTTCGACGCCCAAGCAATGAAAAAGAATTCTAAGAAATATACAAAATTTGGTCAGCCTCAGTTAGATTGTTGTCCAGCCCCGCAGATTCCAAGATGCTATTGTAAGTAATGAAAGGTTTCCTATAAGAAAATCCAATTTCTTCCCTTATATGAACTGCAACTTCATGAAATGGTATCTTGATTAGATCATCGCGCTTAGCTCGCTACCAAGCCCCTTGTTTTTCCAGAGCTTTCGCTTCTGTTCGCGCTTGGCCTTCATAGCCTCCCATCCCTCTTCGTCATCATCATCTGATCCATCGCCAGATGTCACAATGTTGATGGTAGATTTGGTTTTGTTCTCGTCCCAGCGTCCCAGAGCTCCAGACATAGTGTTGGTCCGACGGTGAACGTCGGAACCCGCAGAGCTAAAAGCATGAGACACAGGTCGGTATCGTCCAGGGAGTCCCACGTTGCTTCGCTCCGAGGGGGCAATCGAGGGGGTGTAGGCCATGCCCGAGCCGCCTCGAAGAGATCCAGCATACCCAGCCTGCGGCATGGAAGAGGGCATAAACGACCCTGAGCTAGGCTGGACCATGCTCATAGTACGCATTCCGGGGTCGACCTGGCGAGGAGGCTCCAAACTAGGCTCAAACATGATCGAGTGCCGCGACAGGTCGTTCATCGATTGAGTGCCAGCATGACCGCCGTAGGGCAGTTGCATCTGCTGCATCTGCTGCATCTGCTGTTGCATTTCCGCTGCCATCTGAGGTGTCATAACAGGTTGCATCTGGGGATTGCCGCCATTCTGGTTTGCCATCATTTGCATAAACTGCATCTGCATTTGCATGAATTGCGACATCTGCTGCGTCATTTGGATTTGTGCTTGATCGCCGGCACTCAGCGACGGGGGGTTTTGCGGCATTCCATACATCGCATGAGCCGGAATTCCAGTCATGGGGTCGAAAGCCGGACCGTGGGGGCCATTCATTCCGGGGATGAGTTTGCTGCCGTCGACGTTTGGACTTCCACGGCGCAGAGCCCTTGAACGCTCCTCACTAGCGATCACTCCTACCAGACCACCCGGGGGAGCTGCTTGCTGGCCCTGGGAGACCGGCATACCACCACCAAAAGCGAGCGACTCCCGCAGCGCAGGCTTAGAGATGCTGGCACCGACAAACGGATCCTGAGGAAGATTTCGGGCAAAGGCCGGAAGTCCAGACAGGCGGTTGGGGTTGGAAGCAGTATCACTGACGTACGAGTTGGGCCTGGGCGGCTGGAGGTAGGCTGACGCTCGGAGGTTTGGATTCGAGCCCATGGTGCTCAGACGAGTGGGTGGTCGGTTTTTGTTGGGGAACCCGTGAGCCTGTAGAATAGCCAGCGGAACCTCGTCGTCGTCCTCCTCGTCAGACGGCCCCATGGCCGGTCCAGGCGACGGCATCTGTTTCATCACATTCAGTTGGGGTGCGCTCATTGTCGACGCAAGGCCTGGGCGTTCCGTAGGATTGAGGTCCGGCTGCTCTCCAGTAACCTTCATCATTTGCTGTCGATAGACAGCCATGTGGGCTTCTTGCTTTCTCCTCTGCTTTGCCTGCTGCTTCGATTTCTCGGCATCGTCTTCGTCATCGTCATAATTAATGTCGTCGTCGTCGTCAGCGGCTGCGCGGCCAGCAGCCTCACTGGTGATCCCACGCTCCCGGTCCTTTCGGTAGGCCTCGAACTGCTTGGGGGTCATGACCTTGGTTTTAGCAGAGCTAGGTGCACGAGATTGCAGGCGGTCGAGGGCTCGAGATTGTGTCAGGCTTCCATCGAACATGTTGTCGTCGCCGTCAGTGAGAGTAGTACGAGTAGGCTTTTTAGCAAAAGGCGTATAGCTTTCCTCCTTAGACTGCCACCCAGCAGAGTCGGTACCGGAATCACTCGAACGCTCTAGGAGCTTTCCAATTGCCAATGAATCCTGCAGGAGCTGGGCATCTTCATCTTCATCTTCAACAACGTCCGAAGGTCGATCCTCAGTCTTGAAGGTCTGGTGGCGAGGAACAGGCGGAGGCAACTCATCCTCAGGCGATGCTGGCATTGAGCCAAGGAGTTGGTCGTCAGAGTCGCGGCTGTTCGAAGATGCAGGAGAATGCTCAATTTTGGCGGTTTTGTTGATTGTCAACGGAGGGGGCTGGGTCGGCCGGTTTCCTGTAAGAGACCGCGGTGCAGCTGTCGCCATACTGTCGTTCTTGAGCGCGGACGCGCTAGCTCGCTTGTCAAACGAAGAGAACATTGAGCCAAAGTCCCCACCCAAGTCAATGTTGCTAGATTCGTCCAGCTTCGGTGGGATAGCGGTGCTGTTGGTTGATTCTGTCATTCCTCTCTCTCGACCGCTGTAATCCTGATGAGAAATGGTGGGAATTGGTGGCATCATTATTTCGTCTCTTGATGACATGCTTTGTTTCTTTTGCATTCCGAAGGAAAAAGTCCGCCCAGCTCGGCTGATGAAGTTTGAGCCGCTGGACTTAGGCGAACCACGCGGTGCAATATCGTGCAGATTTTTCTTAGCAGCGGACTTCGAGTCTTCGTGTATGGCAAAATCCGCGGTTGATGGAGCGGTTGACGCGTTGCTGTGTCTTGACGACGTATCAGTTGATGTGGCCAAAGTCGTATTCGACGCTCCACTTCCCCTAAGAAGGAGTCAGCGCCGCGATGCCAGAATGGCTTGTCAAGGCCAATACTGCCAATCCCAGACAGGAACGTGGGCTGTACAAGTGCCAGACTCGTCAAGGGAAAGAAAAGAAAAAAGACTCACCTATTGCCGCCCTTGAGGTTTGTGAAATCTCCAACGTCGATGTTGTGGTGACTGGGCTTGGGCATATGATGACCTGTCGCCCTAGCCAACCTCACACCTCCGTCGAACGATTTGCCGAGAGCCGGATCTGACCTCTCAATGACTCTAAATGATGATTGTTGCTGCTCGGGTGCTATTTCAGCATTCTGTATATCCTCCAAATTGGCGGTTGACTTCCGCCTAAACGCGCCTCCTAATCTATGCATGTAGAAAGCCGTTTGGAGATTGTTTCAAAGTAGGGTACGGTCCCTAATGCTCGGAACGTGAAGTGTGTCCGGCAATATAGAGGTGAAATCGACAACCGGAGTTGTAACAATATACGAGGTCGCCGTTGCAGAAAGGGAAACGACAGAGAATGAATCAAGGTCCGATCGAAACGTTCCGCAGTCGTGCAAGGGTGAGAACGGTGGAGACGATTGGGTTGAAAACTGGGAGACGAGCTACGATAGCGGGTAACTGCATGATGAGTATCCCAGATTAGCAAAGCTCGCAACAGTTTGCAACGATGCCTTCAACGCACACGTCATAGAAAGTAGGGATAAGAACAGAGCAAGCACGACGAGCGCGAGGTTTAGGACACACAAGGCTTTATTGGGAAGGCAGAAAGAAAGACAACGAAGGTGTTTTGGTTGGGCGGATATCCATCAGGCCAGGTGGGGGCTGGTGGACTGGGCCGGCATGTGGCAACGATGAGAAGGAAACTTTGAGACTCACATTAATCTCCAAAATCGAGGGGCGGCAGGTTGATGATTGATATGGAGAGTGAGTGGCTGGCTGCGGAAACGGGCTGGCGGAGAGGCGGAAGCAAGAGGCGTATAAAAAATGAAACAATCACTACCCAAAGATAGCCTCAATTTGACTGACAATACAGGTTCAGGACAGCTATCAAGAATAAGAACGAAAGTGAGAAGAGGTCGAGAAAGAGTTTGCTATTAGGGGGAAGCGATGGTGGCCGCGAGGTATGGATGGAGGAGGAGGGCGAGCGAGTGGTCAGACAGAAGACCGCCGTAGGAGGACGGGGGCCAGGTACGACACGGTGCGATTGTACAGTGTCCAGATGCGGAGCACCCAGATCAGCTAAAAGCACGGTCTTACAGGTTGTCTCTGCTCTCGAAGGGGGGGGGGCGTGCACGTTGAGAGCCCAGCACCAGCACAAAGGAGCCTACCGGCAGCGTTGGCACAGCGAGGATAGAGAGGAGAGGGGCGGGAATGCGGATCGATCTACGGAGACATTCGCCGAGCGCTACGCATACAAATCCCACCGAACGAATTACTTCATTGTTTTTAACTTCCCGACTGTGCCTCGTCCCTGGTTGCTACTCATGGTCTATCGTGTGCTGGAGGGAGAAGTGAGGGCGAGAGCTGTGAAGTGCGAACAATAAGAAAAGGACGTGAATTACCATCAGGGATTACAGAACTCCATACAGCGCAGTGTGCTAGCAAAACAGCGGTCCTCCAGATCAGACGTGCTGTTATTTCCCAACTGGCAACCCCGGGTCACCACATGCAATATTGCTGTGACGTTATTTGGCACGTACCAGTAGGCTTCCCAACGCTGCGCGCGCGGTGGTGCGCAATGCACGGCGAAGCCTTCTTCGGCTTAGATCGAGTAATAGTACTGTACAGTACGATGACCGTTATTGAGTTTGTGAGGGAAACAGGGAAACGGGGAAGCCGCGAAAGTTCTTGATCCATTCAGGGAATGGAATATCCGTGTGAAGATTTGTTCCTCGTTGGCCCCTATCTTGAGTTGATCTTAAAACTTCCAGCTAAAGAGGGAGGCTACTGGCCATAGCTGCTGTACAGTACCTCACCACCGAATTAAATTATTAGCTTCAGGCATCTATCTCCGTGGGCTGCTCATTTGCATAAGCGGCGCTGGCTGCCATACCAGATTATTGTTCAAGGTCGACAAATGAAGATAGCTTCGCTACAGCCCAAATCCACCTCATCCCAAACGCCCTTCTTTGCTTTGTCTGGCTCAGTGACGAGTTAATGGGTTGACCCGGGATAGACCTGGCGCCGGGTCAAGCTCAAGCTTCAACCAGGGGCGCTAGGGATTTCGTGAAAGGTTCCACCTTACCCGCATCCAGGTACTGGATTTTACCGTGAGACTAGATCTGAATTTCGGAGTGACAGAGGGAGGTTCAGCCGATGAGGCTCATCATTCAAATAGCAGTCAAAGCTATACATATACTATATCTCATATGCGAGCAATTAGCGTACTTCTTTCTTCTTCTTTCTTCTTCTTCTTCTTCTTCTTCTTCTTTTTGAAGGTCATGATTTAGCAGTCCATGCGCAACAATGCATGCCGGAACTTCCGTGACAAAATGCACGTTTGAAAAGGCGGCATTGATATGGACGGAGGGAAGAGAGGCGCTTCAAATGTTGGCCTGAACCAAATATCACATTCAAGGTATTCGAGGTGGATACCGACTACTACTGTGCACAGTGGTGCTAGCAGGCCGGTATGGCAGGTGTCTCACGTTTAAATGGGAAGGGACAACGACGGACTACAACTGCCCTAAGATTCTGCTCAAGAGTTCGGGTAGAGCGAGCATCCTATCATCGTGGTAGTAAACAAAACAATCACATGTCTTCTATGTTTACCTGTTCAGCGACGCATCTCAAAATATGTTAAAAGGTGATGCGATGGTTCGCTTCGTCCTGACCTTACGCATCAATATCAATGATCAACCTACCAAGCGAACCACAAATAGTCTACTAAGGTCGGCGTGCGGATGCAGCTACCGTGCAATCCCAGCACATGGAAGCGTAAAAGAAATTTGGGACCGATAACACTAGAGGGGGGTTTCTATTTCTGAACAGCTCCATCACCACACAGTGCAGCGCTATACGAGCTCGGAGCAAGAGCTGGAGGCGGAAGCTCAGGGCAGGTTCCAGAGTTCCGTCGGCCATGGGAAGGGAAATGGAAATGGGGGGAAAGATACAAAACCCACCAGACGGCTGGTGAGCTGACACCCACACCCACACTCATCTGGTGGTGGACACTGCCACAGGCGTTGGATCCTTTACTGCTCTCCCAGGGACTGTACAACGGTCGTCTTTGATATGATCCGGACTCCCGTACCTCGCACGTAATGCAGCTTACTGTACTCCGTACTTCGCGCAGCTCGTCACAACATCGATACCCCGACGCGTTCTGCCGCAACGAGTGTGCCAAATACACGACGCGGTAACATGGTACGCACGGCCCGGGCGGCCATGGCGGCCAGTCCACTTCTCCACCGACAAAAAAGACCCCTTTCAACGTCCCTACTACAGTACATACCGTCCCTACTACAGTACTACCACGGGTTTCGGTCTCTCGCCAGGCCGCTAGTCCACCACTAGAAACCATACCTGTCACGAACTGCGGAACAGATTATCATGAGTTAAGGTGAACATCCTTCTCGGATTGCCCTGTGTACTCCCTCGCGTTTCAAGGTTCTCGCTGGCCTCTGGCAACCTCAAACGAGCCTATTCAGTCGGCCTCTGCCACGGCCACTAATGTCTGCGGGATGGATCGTGATCTACAGGCACTTGACGATCACCTCGAGTTTGCACCATCTCACTCACTTGCCCCAGAAAATACGACCGATCCGTGATAGACAATCGCGGCTCTCCAGTAAAAATTTAATGACTCTGGCCAGGCCGCTTCAGCATCTCTACGTACTCCTGAAGAAGAGGCAAAGGGCGCAATGCATGCATGCTCAGTTGCTTGGTCATGTCATGCGGACCCTTCCTTGTCCATCTCCTGTTTGCAAAAAGTGGTTCGCTGTCTCATTGTATAGAAGAGAGATGAAAAAAGGGGGAGTATTGAAGAAATGACTACTACACCACGACCTCATCAGTCGCCTGGGTTCTACTTAGGCCTGATTGTGACTCGGTCGCGGATTCTGGTCTCATGGCCATGACATCTTGGCCCTTTGCACCCAGGATTCGAAATCCCACCTGCCGTGCCTTCCACCATCAATTGGTCGAAACTTGCACGTTGATCTTGGAACTGAGACTTCACATGCAGCACGGAGCTTATTCACTTCTCGAAGTCTCACCATCAAACCATGCCGCTCAGCTAGCCCACCAACCTAACCGTCTAAATAGACCAACGTCGGAATCTGGGTCGATTCACAACTAGATAACAGGCATGACTTTGTTCGTCTTATTGCGTCGACTTCAGTTGCCCTGCCTTATACAGTACGTTCACAACATACACAATGCTATTACAGAACACGAGGATGGAAGTCATGGGTCGTAGGGTGTAGCACCGCGTTATTGCGTACTAGCTTCTCTCCTATCCATGTCGCGCCTTACTGAAGCTGACGCAATCTATTGAACATCCCTCCCCAAGAATGATGGAGCAGCTGAGCTGGTGCGCTAGAGGATCTGCGTTTGCGGATACAGGTCCCTTGTAACCCAGCGAAGTTGGTAGCGACAGGTCCTCAAAGCTGAATATCCGGGTCAAGTAAATGGCACTCAGGCAGCCTCCCGAGAGCATCTTGACGAAGGACTTATTTCTCCAATTACGCAGGTCAGGTCAGAACACGATAGCTGTCTTACCGACTGACCAGTGACCAATCGTGATGTCTCCCGCGTAGAATCAGAGACCAAATCTCATCTCGACTGAACCAGTTTGCTGCTGTATAGTTCAGGTTTATATTGGCATTATAGGCACTTCCGAAGGACGTGCAGCTTCTTGGCGGACGCCGGACTATTCACTCCTACGACACTACTGTACAGTAAAAAGAGGCCCCGGGCTGACCCAGGCCCCATGCCTAATGCCGGTGGACCAGGTATTGAAGTCAAGCATTCGACAGGCTCCAATAGCAACCGGAGGTATGATGAAGCATCATCATCATCGTTGCGAAGGCGAAGCTTTTGTTCCCCATTTTTCATGCGTTTCTAGGCCCTCACTAGACCAGCAGGACTGTCTCTGCCTTGTCGACAAGGAGTGCACACGTACCTCACTCTTCGTATAACGGTACGTACCAGCACTACCAATGTGTCTCCACCGTCCAGCCGTTGGGGGTTAACCAGGAGAGTCTGTTGGGTGGGAACGGAAGGCCACTGTTCTTATTTCTATATCATAATGCTGGGTTTCGTCACGGCAATCTGTACTTTGCACAATTTCCCACGAGCGACTGACCATCACGATCTTAGATTAACAGTGCGGTCGATCAGTGCCGTCATCGGCTAGCAAGCTGTCCCAGGTATTCTCCCGGGTTATTGGCAATGCCCCCATATTTACTACCTGAATGGCGGTATACTTTGCAGATTTGCGAAATGACGGGTCCTAGGGGCCCGGAATGTCGTGGCCAGCAACGAGTTACGCGGCCCTCGGGCGGATCAACGACCACCAGCTCCCAGATTACTACGGAGCACAGTTCTCCGTACGTACTCCCTAGATAACAGATGCACCAGTCAGGTCTACGAGACACACAAGATTTGCAATCCAGATGATGAGCTGCTGCTACT
Source organism: Coccinonectria pachysandricola (assembly GCA_003693555.1). Classification (NCBI taxonomy): domain Eukaryota; kingdom Fungi; phylum Ascomycota; class Sordariomycetes; order Hypocreales; family Nectriaceae; genus Coccinonectria; species Coccinonectria pachysandricola. The sequence continues at coordinate 379,325 of QUZF01000002.1, forward strand.
AGTATACCTAACACTGTGTCAGTCAGGCTTGGCCGGTGGTCGTAGGTAAGAAATGGTGATAGCAGTTCCATTCCTTGGGGGCCGCCTCAGTAAACGCCACGAACTTTAGGCCAGGGGACGGAACGGCTCAAGTTCCTGGCTCGGAAATTTGCCAGGCAAGCTCTCATCAATTCATTACACAGTCGCCAGCTAGTGATTCTTGCTGGCAGCCCATCACCACACGGCATAGATACGGACCGGTACAGAGGGCGCATCTGTTAATGAATTCGGCACCGACCTTGAGCTTATATATCACATGCAAAGTTGCTGCTGAGCCAGACGCCGACACCACGCCTAGTCGGAGGCGTGGCTTTGTTAATGGTACTGTAACTACTCGCTTAGATATTGCAGTTAGTGGAGGAGTCGACAAATCTATTGAGAGTTTCAAGAATGTGGAGGTGGGAGGCAAGGAATGGATGGGTGGGGAGGGGCATACATAGCCCAGTCCATACATAACCCAACTGCGATGCAGCATGTGGCAGTTTGATTTCAAGCTTCTAGCCGCTTGAAGTTCTGATAGCTCCGGATCAGTGGGCTCTGCTGCATCAGCTTCGCAAGACACGTTGTTGTGGGTTCGTAGTTGAGAGAGGGCCGAGAGAATTGTGCTTAACACAGAGACAGGGCCCATCTATTGGCGGCCGAGTGTGAGCTGATCTAATCTAATCTGGCCCGATATGCCAAGTGACGTAGCTCGATTACTCAAATTCTTGCAGGCAATACAAACATGCTCTGGACGGAGCCTCATCTCAACTTTCTCTCTGGTATCCGAAGAGTCGAGATACCTGGAGAAGTTCCTCAGTATCCGTATCCGTACTTGGTAACGCACTAGATAAGTTAAAGCATTATTAAGGTTGCGCTGTTAATTCGATGTACTCCACATTTATTGGCCTGTGGCGCGCCTGGCAGGCCAGTAAGGCAGCCTGAGCAGGCCAAGAAGCTTTCCATCGTCTTATCAATCTTTACGTGGGAGCGATCTCTGCGTTGCAAACCCGCCAACTGCACCTCAATCGAACCTCAGCTAAATCGAAGCCTTCAGGGACCACTCGCTGGAGCTACGGTAGTACACCGCCTCGTCTAGCACGTGCGCCTCTGTTGGTCCGCATCGCCTAGTACAACATCCATCATGAGCTTGTCTTCAACACCTCCAGCCGCCAGCGTTCGCAGCGTGCGATGCCCTTCGCTGGAGTCTCAAAACCCCCTCGGCACCCGCAGCGGCGCACTGGCTTCTCTCATCAGGAGCCGCTCAGCTCCACCTAGCGATCATGGCTCGCAGCATCCGGTCCCGTTTGGCAGTTTTACGGATGACGAGGAGTCGGCTATAGCATGGGACAGGCGCACCTCGGAGAATGACGAACTGGGCAAGCTCCTCGCTGATGAGAGGCGACTGACGCAGCTGCTGAACGGACCTCAAAACCGCAGCTCAAAGCTTCTGGGCAGGAGCAATCCGCGCTATCGATGGGAGCAATATTGGAAAAGCGAAGCGGAGCTCAAGACCATGTCCAAGCCTGTGTAAGTCTTGAAGAGAGAGAGAGAGAGAGAGAGAGAGAGAGAGAGAGAGAGCTTGCATCGGATGAGAGGGCAGGACATGACTGATATCCGCGCGACAGTCGCCAGTACTACGAGCGGACCAACAATCTCATCCAGCAGTACCTGTACATCGACGATCTTCTCGACTCGGCAATTCCCCACGACCTGCTGAATGAGTACCAGACGGAACTCGAGGCTTCGGCCTTTAAGCCTGTCAACGTTCCAAACACCATCAGCGAAGAGCCCTTTTCCGAATCACCGCCGCAGGTACAGAATGGGTCCACCTCGACTCCAGGCTCGTATGGAACTGTCCAGGACAGCAAACTGCCCAGCAATTCTCCTCCGACGCATGACGCGTCCTACTCAGAGAGTCTACCACTTCTACGAAACCAGCGCGGCGACGATGGTGATGTTGGGGAGGCTCCATCACACAATGATGGTGATGGCCCCAAGCCCGTTCTACCGTGGCTGGAGAGCATCGAGGTTGACAGCGATGATCCCGTCGTGACCGTGGCCATATGGGTCAACTTTATCGCTAACGCTGTTCTTCTCGCGGGGAAGCTCGTCGTCGTGCTGTCTGTGCCGTCCATGTCCGTTCTTGCGAGTCTGGTCGATGCCGTCCTCGACTTTCTCAGCACGGTCATTGTCTGGATCACGACCCGCCTCATTTATGCGAGCCAGCAAGACCAATACAGCTACCCTGTGGGTCGACGAAGGTGAGTGAACTGGCCCGGAGATGCATCCGCTGTGCACAGGGTTTATCTTGCATCGTTTAATGGATAACAGACCCTGAAGGACCCCTAAAACCCTGGACGCTTTACACTGGTCGTTGCGAGCTAGCTGGTCAGCACGCTAATCTATGCTCACCGCAGGCTTGAACCTCTTGGCGTCCTCGTCTTCTCAGTCATTATGATTACCTCATTTTGCCAAGTCGGCCTGACCTGTATCCAGCGGCTGATGAGCCCCGAACATGCTATTCTCGAGCTCGGCGTCCCCGCCATCGCCATCATGGTATCCACCATTGTCATCAAGGGCGCCTGCTGGCTCTGGTGTCGCGTCGTGAAGAATTCGAGCGTAAGAGCCTTGTAAGACTGCCCTCCCCCCCTCTCTCTCTAGGAACGGAGGAAGAGAGAAGAAGAAGAAGAAAAATCATCCAAGATCCAAGATCCAATCTCCGATTTTGCGGGGTTCTCCTGACTAACGCTTCGTACACTAGGGCCGACGACGCCAAGACGGATGTCATCTTCAACGCTGGTTCCATTCTATTTCCCATTGGTAAGTCACAAATAATGAGGGAAGGATCATGCGAGACCGGCCCTTCAATTCTCGGCGACGGCGGCTCCTTTGGGGTTCTAAACTCCTTTCCAGCCGAATCCCTCCCGCCCGAGGTCCGAGGAAGGGTCTCCCGTCCCCTCTTTACTCGACAATCTACTCCGTAATACGACAAGGCTGACAGATGTGTCTTCTCTCTCAAACAGTTGGCTTCTACGGCCGTATCTGGTGGCTCGATGCCGTCGGCGGTCTCGTTCTATCTCTGGTGGTCATCTTCAACTGGAGCAAGACTTCGGCCCACCATGTCCGTAACCTCACCAGCTTCTCCGCCCGGCCCGACGAGCGTAACCTGCTGCTATACCTGACGATGCGCTTCGCAACGGCCATCCGCCAGATCCAGAACCTGCGCGCCTACCACGCCGGCGACAAGCTCGTCGTCGAAGTTGACATTGTGCTCTCCGCTGACACGCCCTTGAAGGACAGCCACGACTTGAGCGAGGTGCTGTGTTACTTCCTCGAGGCCGTGCCTATTGTGGATAGGGCCTTTGTCCATGTGGACTATACGAGCTACAAGTTTTTCCCATTCTCCCTGCAGCGTCTATCTCTGGCACAGACCTAGAGCAGCTCGTATTCATGCTTTGACAGGACACCCATCCACCTCTGGCGTTGATCTCTCTGCCCTACATGGATATGAGGTCAAACGTTTGAAGACCATGGCGTTATGCGGAGAACAGACCAGACGCCCGGACCTTCTTTGAAGAATTCTTTGCCTCGGGTCCCCGTCGCCAAGGAATTACACCCCTGTTACTGACTTTGCTTGACCAATAGCCACTCCACCAGACCTGTCAACCCGCTTATTAGGCACGCTTTTGCCGACGAAGAAGAATCTGTCGAAGCACTCGAGGCAGACGACACACTCAAGCTTCATACGAGCGATACTGTGTGATGGATTCCTTTCCGCTGCTTTCTTCCTTGGTTCTTCGTTCTCAATCTCCTCTCGGCTTTTTAGAGTACGGCGCGTTATCAAAGAAAAAGAAAATTTGGGTGGGAGAGGTGGTGTGATGTATTGAGTGGTTATTGGGACGCCTCCCATGTTAGAAGAAAGCAAGTACTCGAATTATGTATACTATTAGACTACATCGCTAGACTTTATCTTTATAAAGGAAAAGGGTTCAAAATGATGGGCATGAGTATGCAGGGCTCAACGACCATCCAAGATCAACCGTCAAGTGCACTCGCTCTCTAGTATGGGATACCGTTCGTCAATAGCTGGAACTGGTCATAGACACCAGTGCTATAGCTTGAATAGCTCTTCTTGATGAGGTCTTTCATGAAGTTGGCAGCATCTCGCTCACTACGCTCCAGCACAAACCTCTCGCGGAAATGCTTGACACTCTCGGGCTTGAAGCAGGGCAGACCGCTACCCATCATCAGGTGGACCATTTCGCTCAGCTTGTCGCAGTATTGTCTGCTAGCAAGGAAGGCCTTGACACAAAGCTCCTCGAAGCACTTGAAACTCTGATGATCCGTCGAGCCGCCCATGACGGCGAGCATCTCGCCCGTGAGCTTGAAGGGGGCCCGCTCGAACTTGATACCTCCCGGTGCAATATCGAAGCAGAAGCCAAAGTCGATGTGCAGGATGTGACCAGCATCGTCAATCATGATGTTGCCGTTATGGCGATCCTTAAATTGCAACAGGAAGGAGATGACCGAGTAGGCGGCCATAGACTTGACAAAGTTGCTGCGGGCTCGCTGGAAGCGGAGAGAGTCTTCGTTACCGTACTTGGAAATGAAGTAGTCATAGAGGCCATTGACCGCTTCCCGACCGAGCATGTCTCGAGAGATGGAGTTAGGTAGCACATCAATGACACCGCAACCAGGAGCTGTGGCAGTGACTCGGTAGGGGAAGACGTAAACTTCGAGGCCTACATCATTGAAGATGCCCCGGAACGCCGCAATCATTTGGAGTGCGAGAAGATCCTGTCGGCAGTCATCGCCAACCTTGAAAATGGCGGACTGCCATACCTCAATGGTGTCGGGTGCCTTTTCATGCGGGTTTTGTTGATCATGGACCTGCTCTTGGATAGTAGTCTCTTCCATGACTCCACCAACCTCCTGCAATCCGCCCTTGTTCTTCTTGATGCGGAACGTTGCCATGTAAGGCGCCTTGGCGTGGCTTTGCAGGGGCTTTCCAGACTTCCGGTCGATGCCGATAACGACACCGTCAGGGTTACTGGGCAGGTACACGCCGACTTCCACCTTGATCTTGCGCAACTCCTCTTCAATCTTCTGCTTCTTCTCTGGCTTAGGTCGTTTGATATATGGCTTCAGCTTGCCGGAAATATCTGTGACTTCATCAAAGAAGGCAAACTCTCGCTCGTAGAACTCGCGATCTTCCTTCACAAAGCCGTCAACCATCTTGGCCATAACATGGTCCAAAGTCGGTTTCATCTCGTCAGGGATTTGAGCATCATCGTCCTTGTATGAATTTGCTTTCATATTCCAAATGATCTGATGGGCAAACAGCTGGGAGAATTGCGCAGTCTCGAGGATGTACCGTTCCACATATCCCAAGCCATCATATCGAAGAGCCTGGACGATTTGCGGGACGTAGAAAAAGGTGACATCAGCCGAGTGACTCTCCAGAGCACGCATTGCATATTGCGTAACGAATGGGTGATTCTTGTACTCGGGCAAAAACATGGTGACGGAGGTGACCGGGTTAACAGGATTCCAATACATCAAGTACTAAAAGGAGTTAGATTTCGTCGTCGTCGTAATCAGGAGTTTCACATACCTTGAGTTGTTGTATGCCAACATCATCAGGTAGGTGCCCACCAAAGATTAAGGGTAAAGCTTCTGGTTCAAATATTGCCTTTTCCGGCATGGTCAGCAGTAGAACCCGGACCTCTCGTTGGAGACGAGGCAGTGAGAATCGGGTGGTCAACTCGATCGCAATCGCAGGGTCTTGACACCAAGCCGTTCGAACAAGGGGAAGGAGAGCGGCCTCGGCTGCGCTCGCCCTGGTTGTTGCTGGTGGTAGTTGGCTGCTAGCATTGCCTAGGGGGTTGACCCAAACCACCAGCCGTGACTGTTCGTTTCTAAGTAACTGTTCAAACAGCTGTTCTTTGGCCTGTAAAGACTTGACATGACCAACAGTATGAGCCCCGATGTAAGACACAACCTGCAGAGCAGTGATGACGTCTGAGATAAGTCGGATCTCGGACCTTAGTTGCAAAGCACTGCTTCCAAAGGACCACCTTGGTGAGTGCCTGAACCAACTGAGGCCGGCGGATAAAATCTTCTCTTTAAGTCTCCACTGAGCAGCAGGCTTGAGGGTAGTACCGGCTTGTAGCACTCGCAGACCGAAGAGGACAATTTGGAACCGAATCTCTCGTGCAAGGGGATGGGATCCGGACTGCTTCATGGGTTCGAAAGTAAGGTCGAGCATACGCAAGAAAACCTTTTGTGTATCGGGGCTTCCATGAAGACTAGCATTGAAATGACTGGAGAAGAAGGAGAGAAGACGAGCATGCGGTGATAGAGTGTCATGTACAAGCTGCTTCTTCTTGGCCAATGCCTCCAGCTCACTGGGCGCGAATTCTTCTTTAAGGAAGAAGGGATCAACATGCATCAGACTCGGGCTAAAGAGTCCAACCTTCCGGGTAAGAGTGAACTCCCACTGTTGAGCAATCTCGTTGAGGAGTTTGGACTCCAACTTTGGATTCTCGTTGATCACCCCCAGCCACAACGAGACACCAAGCTTAATGGACTGTTTCGTAAAAATGGCAAATGGTATGCTCACGAGGTAGTGGGCGATGGCGGACTCGTCTCGTTCACTTCGGCAGAGAAGTGCCGCTGCCCTGCGTAAAATGTCGCGGACCTCGTTGAGAGTCGTCGTTTTCTTGCTCAGAATTCTTGCTTCAACGTGTGCCAAGGCAGTGGTAGCGTTAGTGCTCTCTTTAACGTTCGACTGCACGAACGACATGCGGCGGTTGTGGGTCATAAAGCTGATCAACTCAGCACCTCGATCAGGGAGTGTCTCTCCATATCGGTACTCCTGCCGAGTCGTATACTGTGCCACAAAATCCGAAGTAGTGTTAATGGACATGTGTCCAATCTTCTCCATTGACTGCAGCCGACTGTTGGTTGTAGGGATCACTGATCCAAGTTCGAACGCGAGAGACCTGCCGAGCGAAACGTGTCCGTAAGCGCCTTCGTCGTTGAACTCGGACAAGTAGGTCTGCAATAATCCCTTGACATCAAGTGGAGCAAGATTGATAGCTGCATTAATCCAAGCCTTCGCCTTGCGGTGGAGGATATCGACCGTCCAGCGTCGGAAGTCGTAGTCATCCGAAAGCTCCACAGTCACTTTGCCAAACTCAGAGGTGAATGTAGACTGCGGCTCATAAGGGTCGGTCTCCGCTTCCAGACAGCTAGTCCACATGAGTGAGAGGAGTTCCAGTAAGGCAAATAGTGAGGTCCCATGGCACAGAGCCGAGGGGATGTCGTGTAAGAGGCGGTCTGCACATGTGAATGCAGCTTGCTGTACTCTCTCGATTCGATGACAGCAATTACAGAAGATCGACACGAGTTGATGAGCCGTGTACTGAGATGTGAAGGTCGGGTCCATGCCTGCCTGTGTTCTCTTGATATACTTCTCCAATACGACAGAAGCAACACCTTCCATAGTGCTGCTAAAATCACCCTTCTGCATGCTTGGTTCCAGAAAATAGGAAATCACGCCTGTACAGTCACCACCATCAGTGCGGAGATATTCCACCAGATACGCAGCTTGTAGAAAGATGAGTTTGCGATAGCTCAGGCTTTTCATCTCAGCTACCTTTGAGGGTATTAGATCGCCCAGAAGTTTCTTCTGGAGTGCTTCCCGCTCGTTGCTCTGCCCACGACGTAGCACTGTGTTTAGGTCGATGTCGCTTTCCACCTGCTCACCTCGCTGCTCGGCTACTAGTGGAGGTGAATGGATAGCCATCAATCGCAATTCGGTAAGATAATGTCTGCCGCGATCAGTGTTGGTAGTAAACCCGTGAACCACAAGGTTAAACCAAGCATCACGAAGGAGCGAGCATGTCTCGTCATCGGTGAGGGGATGGGCAGCAAAATCGTTGCTCGACATAAAGACGGCCAGGGGGTGCAGATACTCGGCAATCTCTTTGGCGGCCAGCTGGACATCAGCTTCCCTGGTCTGACCGGATGAATTTACATCGCCAAGTCCGATAATGCTGTCGAGTAGATGTTCTAGATAAATGCCGAACAATGGAGATTCGCGTCGAAGATTCGCTGATATGTGCGTACGGGCATTTCGAACCTAAGCTGCGTGAGTAAGGTCTCCTCTAGTCAATCAGATGATTCACAATATACTTACGGCCTCCAGTAGGAATGCTTGATTGGCTTGATTGTCAACAACGCCGTCATGGCAGAGCCTTGTGAATAGTTTGAGCAAAGAGCGGAACTCAAGTTGTCCACCTGTCAGGGCCAAGTCGGCTGCACCGCTGATTATGCGCGCATCAACCCCTGAACTGACTTTGTCGAGCTTCTGTTGCAACATTGACTGGGCCAAAGCGGTGATCTTCTCGTCGTTGTAGGCAACAGAGAGCACGCAAATCGTCTGCACCACGTTACCTGAAATTGTTGCCGATTCTTCTTCGCTATACTCCTCCAAAGAGATAGAGCTGCCCATAGACAAGCGGTTAGCATATATGGGACTGACAGCAGGTTCAGCAGATATCCCATCAACATGGCCGTTGGCGATGCCCTGCTCAGATCCAGGGGTGAGAACGTTGCCAAGCGTATAAAGCGTGCTGATCACGGCGTCCTTTGAAAGAAACTTCAGAGCATGGGCCAGGCTGTTAGCTGCAATCAAAACCGTCTCTTGCTTGGGTGAACTCTGGACAATAAATCGTGGCAGTATGCGACTGACGTTCGAGGACAACGCTGGGGAAACTTGACAAATCAAAGCCAGACACCGGAGAGTAACTGAAGCCAAGTTCTCATCTGCCATCTGTGCCGGGTCATCAAGAGCCTCTTGCAGCCAGGACATAAGTAACTCCGCATCAGCAGCCTCCTCATTGAGAAGTGTACAGTTAAGATAAGAAATGAAGGTGGCAGCTTTCACTGCATTGGCCAAGCTCTGCTGACCAGGTGTTCCCATCTGGACGAAGTCGGCATCAGCGTCCAGGTAATTGAATTCCTGAATGGTGAAAGCCACATATGGTTCGACGACTTGGCAGTCACCATCGTGAATCGCGAAAACGGATTGTCGTAACCCTCTCTCCTTGGCAATGTGAATATCGAGGATGTGTGTATCACGCAATTTTTCAGGGTCCGCAACCATGAGCGATGTGCTAGAGGTCACAAGCCACATGAAGCTACGGTGCAACAGCATTGCCCCTAGAGGTCGTCCAGCAGCGGCGTAGTTACGCAAGCACCTCTTCCACTCTTTCACGTCGCGATCTTGACTGTGCGAGTTTCGGATAGTCGACAGAGCAGTCTCCAGGGCAACCATGAATGGCTCTGCAAGTAGACTATTGATCATTTTGAGTAGTTCAAGTCGACCTCCGGACTTCCAAAAGTCTGCCTGGGCAGCCGCAGCATCCAAGAATCCTACAAGTGATATGGCAATGGTAGCAGTCCGCATAGCATTTACTAGATACGGGTTATCCGGGTCCCCGGCCTGCGGGGACAAGATGCCCTCCGAAGCCTTCTTGCAGGAGTTGACGAAAGCCCACAGGTTCTCGGTCGCATTTTCGTAAAGATCGCTGAATCTGAGTCCTAGCGAGAGCAAAGCGGCTGTGACATGAAACGTGAGGGCTTCGGTCGGAGACGGGTCTACCTTGCGATAGAATGGTGACGGCATAAACATCTGGACGTGAGCCTCGAGTATATAAGGGGACAGCTGGTAGGAAAGCCTCTGCGCGCTCTGTGAGGATCGGATATTCGGTGCGGTTTTGCATAATGCGACCAAGACCTCGAATTCACGGATTGACTGGACCAGTTAGCTTCAAATATTCGGTATAACAATTCATGTGGCATTGACAAACCATTGGGACTCGTCCTAGAGAGGTCGAAGACTTGTTGGCGTATCCGTTGGGGAGATCTTTTCCCTTCGGCGCTGTATGGCATGCCTTACACATCTTGTCGAGGTCGGATCGATCAAATGATGTCGTGGTGTTAGCTGCGGATAGCGAGGCTATCTTCTGCAGCGCCAGCGCGCGGATGTCGCGCGCCATCTTGACTGCCTTCACCGTGACAATGATTCGTGTGGTTGAGTGCTAGCAAGGTAATGTTTAGGTCGCAACGAGTGAATACCAGACACGTTCAACAGCTCCTTGCGACGTTTAATTGATGGCTTGCTATCCAGGAGGTACATCCCTGTCAAGGCGGCTTAGTCATACGGGGCTTCCCAAGCTGCAGGCCAGGCAAGGCTGCAAGCTTGACGCGTGCGTCAGAGTAACCTCACCTCTAGACAGCCAGCCTACTTCATCATCGTCACCATCAACGAATTGTCCTCTCCCGATATCCACGAGCGCCGCATTCGAAGCGCCTACGAGTTCTCGACTTAAATCCACATAAGTACAGCCAGATCGCCAAGATGGCGGCCATGTTCAGCCAGAACCCTTTGATGAATGGGCCCAACTACTCATTCTCCGATGCGCCCAAGACGAACCACGGCGAGCTACGAGAACACCGATTCAACCCGTAAATAGTACCATCACATCATCATGATACACTCGGCTAATAATATGCAGCTACTCCGATAATGGCGGTTCCACACTTGCTATTTCCGGCGCCGATTTCGCTGTCATGGCTGGCGATACCCGAAACACCAGCGGCTACAGCATCAACTCTCGAATGAGCCCCAAGGTCTTCAAGATTGGAGGCACGACAGCTTCTCAGGACGATGCGAACTTGATCCTATCCGTGTGTGGCTTCGCCGCTGATGGTGAGGCCCTCCGCGACCGCCTTGACACTGTTTGCAAGATCTATCGATACCGACACGGAAAGCCCATGTCGGTCAATGCATGCGCTAAGCGCCTCTCCACCATCCTCTACGGGAAACGATTCTTTCCCTACTACACACATGCCATGCTGGCAGGCCTCGACGAAGAGGGAGTCGGCGCTATCTACTCCTACGACCCTGTGGGAAGTTACGAACGGGAGCAGTGCCGAGCAGGTGGTGCTGCTGGTAGTTTGATCATGCCTTTCCTGGACAACCAGGTCAACTTCAAGAACCAGTACATCCCGGGTAGTGGAGAAGGTCATGAGCTTAAGGAGCGGGAGCGACGCCCACTTACGCGGGTTGAGGTCGAGACGTTGATCAAGGATGCATTTGATGGTGCGGTGGAGCGTCACATTGAGGTAGGTGACAGTCTCCAGATGATGATCATCACGAAAGATGGTATTGAGGAGTCGTTCCTACCTTTGAAGAAGGATTAGAAGGCGTCGCGTGTGCTGCGTATTGGTGTATAACAAGTTATATCAAGTCCACGAATCGAGATGATCAGCCATGCCATGACCTATAGCGCTTTACAGCGCCTACAGTTCGCAATCTGCTTTCCAGTATTTAGGATGTCCATGTTTTGTCGGGCTTGTAGACTTCGTCCAGGGCAGTAGTGATTTCTCTAAGGCGTAGGCGTTCGGCGAAACAGGTGGTGCTGGCTGTGCTACTCCACACCTTTTTTACAATACGTTAAAGACCAAGCTCACGGCCATCGTATGAAGTTCTTTCAACCCAACTACGGCTAACTCGTCAGGGTTCATCAGTGGATCAACCGCTTGTCATATTCACTTCATTGTGGTCCGAGGATTTCCAGGGTCCCCGAAACTTAGTGATCGCACAACGCTCTAGGGTATTATGGTAGGCAGCGTTATCTGGATGATTCAGTAACCATAAATTCTATCTAAATAGAGTGTCATCATTTATCTTGCGAATTGATTTTACTGGTACATCAAGGCTGTGCTTCTCCCGAGACATTTAGCAGTAGAGTCGACTCGAGTGAGCGCCATTCCACGGTCAAGCTGAAAACATGAATTTTCTGGTTCCAGAGTCGAAAACATCGCCAACCGAGAGCGTCCTCGCTTCCATCGAGCTTACAAAAACCTTATCGAGAAACCGTTGCCGCGGTCCCAAATTGAGACAGCTTCCGCGGCAAGGTGTCAGCATGTTGCTTCCCAAGTCCAGCTGCAAGTGCCACTATCGTTCGACTTCTCCCAACGTGACTCAACTAGGTGTCGAGATGCGGCAGTTATCTCTCTAGCCGAGGTGGCAATATCAGTCGCTCAGCCACTGGATCCATTCTCAATACGCCGCCCGCCGCCACTCGGTCGCGCCCTGCCTGCCGGGCCGTGTGGCAAAGCAGCTCCCGGCAAGCTCACTACCGGTAGTAGTTGGGTTAGTACGGAACGGCCTCGAACCAGGAGCTTGGCCACAAACGGGGTGGTACGCCCGGTCATCACTACAAGAGCTCTGCCGGACACCATGACAGGGGCAAGATATCACCAAGCGGTCACCCGTTGCTTCAACCTCGCTAGCTCCCGTCTTTCCCTGCAACTGGAGACCGTACTGTAGCTATTGTACTCTACTGTACTGGATGCAACTTGAAAAGCGCTACAATTAGTATAGAACAAAGCCATACGGGGAGCCTTTCGAGCATTCACACCATACCGTGGCTTCCACCCGTTTCTACTATGAGCTATGCCGCTTCGGGGTCTTTCATCCGGAATTGAAAATGGCTTTAGCTTACGACGTACTGTTGGGTTCTTCCCGATAGTCACTTTGCGTCGGCTTTTGCCGTTAGTAGCCCGGCTATGTACTACGCAGTTTAGTGAAGGGACTAGTGAGATAGACTGAGGTTGTTCCTGAAGTATTGATAGTACCATGGGATCAAACTGAAACACGTATGATTTCATTTCTATACTATAGCGGCCAACAAACAAGACGTTACTAAACCGCGCCAGAGTATTCGTCATCATGATCATCGTCCGTAGTATGAACTCAATAAGTTCAGAACCCCCTGGTCACCAATGGGTACATGCCGTCGGCAGTACACAACGACTTATCTGAATGGAAAGCAAGGCTTTCCCATGAATTGAACGCATCGTATAAAAATGGAGCAAGCTGAGGAAGATGAGGAATTCATTTGAGATGGTAAGGCTAAGACTCGTGAGCTCAAACACTTCTGTTAGCTACTTGTGGAGTACCTTGTCTCTATCGTCATCGAGTATCATTCAAGAACTGAAACGATTGACTTTTGAATAAACACATGCTTCCTCTTATTGGCCATTCCAGGAAGCTACGAGTTCTCAGATCCTTTCACGTTTGTAAGATCGGGTATAGGTCGATAATACCCGGCAATTTGAGATTTTGAGTTCAGCAGCACTAGCCACATCTTCCTAGAGCCTTACCTTTCTTTTTAACGTGGCTGATTATCTTGAAAACATACTACTAGTACGCAGCACCACGTACGCAAGACATCAACCGGCGAGCCACGTACCCGGTCGTGGACTTCACTGTAGCCAATGCCAAGGATACAGCAAACATTTGTGTCGTCATCTTTGATATAGCCCTTTTGACATTTCCCCTTACGACTTCGCTATGTCATCATACCGACAAGGTCTGGAGTAACACGATGACGATGTAGAGTTGAAAGTGGTTAGGATCAGCGACTGGGGTATGAGGCCCCGGTTGACAGTGTGGTGGCAAACTGCCAATCAAAGACGGCAGTTCAATATTGGCCAACAGCGTTACTACGGTAGATCGAAGAGGGCTTATACAAGCCATCAGCTTTATCTAGTTATTTATCATGTCTGTTATATCTTTCTCGATTAAATTTCAAAACAGTTGTTGGCTTCTAGTTAGGTCAGTCCTTGAGTACTTTTGTCAAGGTACGAGAAAGAATCACCCGGAGCTTTTTATCCGCTTCATAGTGAACGCCCAGCCACTTGCGGTTTTCCGATAGTGGGGTGGCTGGCTCATCAGCAATCCTTCCAAGGGTCCAGGGGTCTCTGCCCCGCGACATCGGGTAAACCCAGGCGCTGTGGCACGGGCCTACAGTCGGATAAATCAATCACAAAGCATTCGTATGATCATATCTAGAAAAGATCCTCTAGATGACGCGGAACTGGCATGGATAGTGTGTCTCAGTCGAAAGGATGGCAAAAGAAGCTGCATTCTGGGCGTCAGATGTTAGGGCCGAATATCGGGTGGGTTTAAACATGGGAATGAGAAGATTGCGGCTCGGAAGGATGCTGAAGTTCGCAAATCCCATCTTATGCTACACTAAGCCACTGGTAGCTTGTAGCAGAATTTCGGGGGGGTGCTAACAAACAGCGGCACTTGTCCGACTAAATCTTGATAGGCGTGTCCGGTTCACCCAATAGAAAGTTAGCGTTGCGGGAGGGTTTCTAGTTTGGGGGCCTTGACTTGTCCGCGATGTGGATAATGTGAGGAGTGAAAAGCCTGGAAGCTAGCAAGGATAATTCCGCTAGAACTGGGTTGCGCACAGAATATTAGCCGCTATTGGACAAGTCAAAGCGGCTTGAATGTAGCTCTCACTGGATTTTTGAATCTGCGGAGCAAGCTCGTATGTATGCAATGGCTTTAGTCAGTGGGAATCTGTCGCTCTTTGTGTTTTCCATCAGCTTTTGGATAATAATGGCTACATTTAATTGCCATCTAGAAAGGCATCCTTTGAAGACCGGTAACTAACCGTAGCATGCACTCTGTCACGGTGACCTTCAAAACCGTGCTGGGAGTGGCAACACAATCGTGACGAGCCCACCAGAGGACCGCTCTCAAATAAAGGGTCGGGCAACTAGTTAGGTAGTCTCTACTGGTAGTAGTTGTAAGTACTAGGATATGCCTAGGGTAAATTCAGTACCAGGGTACAAAGTAGTAAGCAAGTCAAGCCACGAGAGCGGCGAACTCTTCCACCTCATGCCTGATATTCGCAGTTGCCGATAGCCAATTCTTGTTCCTTCCGGCCCGGCGAATTGACTTTCGGCCCATAATAAGGCGGGCCTGTTGGATGTCGATCAGATCTCAGGGACATCCACCGTGCCACCCTGCTTCCCTCTCTCGGCCACACCCTCTTGACCTTGTCGCATCGGGGATTCAGCTTGTCGTGTATTGTAAGAGTACAGAACAGCGCTGGGGCTCTGTAGCGCCAAATTTTTGCTGACTTAGAAGCGAGCCGCTTGAAGCACACCGTTCACCCACCTGCCGATGGCGCATCGCGATTGACAGAGACGCAATTCAGAATCTACTGTAGAGGAGGGCATTTCTTGCCGCAACCATCTTT
This sequence comes from Coccinonectria pachysandricola, assembly GCA_003693555.1. NCBI lineage: Eukaryota > Fungi > Ascomycota > Sordariomycetes > Hypocreales > Nectriaceae > Coccinonectria > Coccinonectria pachysandricola. The sequence continues at coordinate 394,483 of QUZF01000002.1, forward strand.
GACTATCCATTGTACGAGCTCTAACTGACAAGACTATAACACTAGTCGCGGATGAACTGGCAACGTGTCTCTAGTGCGAATGCAAATGGCAGGGCAATCTGACGGGTAAGATTGTACGGTATTGCGTGAATACTGCAGATTGGGCCGAGTTCTATTTCCAGGTGAGCGGATTCAAAGATGGGTAAACTTGGCAGTGTTACGTCGGAGTATCCCAACACGGCTCGTCGGTGGCCAGAGTTGCAGCTCATAGTCCAATGGGGGGTTTCTTTACCAGGTTGAGGGGTGTATTGTACGTCGCATGGTTGCTGGATGGAGTTGGAGATGGAGAACTGCGGAGCTTGGAGTGGCAAATTGGACCACCGTCAGTGGCGAAGACGGCGCGGCGCGTCTTCTCAGCCATTCCTTCTGTGGCTTCATTTGCTACACTGGCAATGCAGCACCACACAACTTCGGTCCTTCAAGACTTCGATGCTACGAGATAGGCAAAGATTTTTCACGTTTCCCGTATTGCCCACTAGCAAGCCCGAGGATCACACTTACACGCCACGACCACACGACCCCACGACCCTGAAGACGCTGGTATCCACATGAATGAATTCAGCATCTCCTTTCCTCGTGAACTGACATCTCAGGCCTCTGCAGCGGATGGGCAGAGAAGTGTGACTGGGGCTCTCCTTATTGATTGCCATTGAATCTGCTCGACCACACGCCCTTGAATAAAACGCTCGCGGTAGACTGTACTCTTCGGATGGCAGCTTTAGGGATTGCCGTTTTTTTCTTCCACCGCGTGAATACGTCACTGTATCTGTACAGAACCCCTCGAAGAGACTCGTACTGTAGTAGGATTACGTTCGCGTGGGTGCGTGAACCGTCAGGCAAACAGAGGAGCACAAAAACGGAAACGCCACCCAAGCTACCAGCTATAGGTATACACCCCTTCCACCAAGCCAACAGATGGCCTGTGGCTGATTCTCCGGCCAAGGTCCTCTTTCAGTTTTTAACTGCTCCCCCATTTACGGAGTTTATCTTGTATTACAAAGCACACTTCCCATGTTCCCTTGAGGAAAACGTGAGCAGCTTAGGGCGAGGGTGCCTGAGCTTGTGGGAGGTGGCGGAACTTGGGCTCTGAGCCGTACTCGTCTGACGAGGACGGCGTAATAGATACCAGTTGCGCTGAGATCCGCAAAAGTATATCAATTCTTAACGAAAGGTACCTTTTCCAGCAAGCGAACGCTCTTAAAATACTTACTGCCGGGATCTCGGGCACCTCTCCCGCTATCGTTCTGGGTCGATCGCCAAAGTACCTGCAGACGCAGTTGAAGCTTCCGTCTGGTCTACCTTTCTGACCATAACGTTATCCACTAAGCTCCAAATACCTGAAGATCGGCTTTCATGTTTCCCCATCATCTTTCGTGACCATCCCCAGATCTCACTCCCCTCCATTCTTCACCGGCAGGCCCGCCCTAGACTCGTCCAGTACTGCTCTCTCTCTCTCTCTCTCTCTCTCTCTTCCTCGGTCTGTCACTGCGAGCTGCCACTCACACTCCGCTCTTTTTCTCCATTCGTGAGCCCACCCCGGCCGCTCCGCTTCTGCCCTGCAATCTGGACCGCTTAGGACTGCTTCAACTTGCCTACTAGTTGGGTTTTCTGCATGGCATTTCGCCTCCTGGTACCTTGTCTGCCGGACCCTGGGTTGACTGATGTGCCCATTATTGTCTCGAGCTCAGCAGTATTAGTGCGACTCTTGTTCTCTTCCACCTCACTTCCCTTTGCTTTACCTGGTCTCGTCTCTAGTCTACCACGGGGTACGGCAAGAAACACATCGTGACTCGAAGCTTGGCCTCTCTCCCCTTTCCCATCTGTCTGCTCTACTCTAGTTGCTTCTAGTTTTGCTTGGGACCGGAGGACAAGAGACTGCCCTCACTCACGTCTGTTGTTGGTCACGTTGACCGCTGTATGGAACCTTTTCTTCCTCTACTGCCTAGGCATTGTGGCTCGCCAGCATATGCGCACCCTTGTCCTACTCTTGGTTGAACCTGCAGCTTCCGAGTTCGTCTCGATATCCCTGTTACACACGCATACCCGACTGGAAAAACGCCCATATCATCCAACCGGCTTCCTCGCTGCGACTCGGTTTCTAGTCGTCGCCCCATTCGCCTTTTGGTAGTTGCTGTTTCCACTAGGGCTTTCGTAACGCCCTGCCTTTCCCTGCTCCATCGTTTGGGTTTTGGTGGCTTCTCTAGGCTCTGCTTCCACGACTAGAAAGCTCTTAGACACGACGCAACGACGAACCCATATTGCTTCGTGCTGGAAGAAAAAATACGTCTACAGTCTGCAGACGTTCAGCTTACATCTCAGCCGACAGTGACGTCAAGCGGCTGGGCTTTCTCGAGCTTTCGACTACATAGTTGAATTGTCTGTCAGGGGTAGCTCTGATCAATCTTGTGGTCTCCTTCACCTTAACAGATGACGAGACCGTTTTCTTGATCTCTTCACACAATCTCCGCAAACAGGGTCTCGGCTACTCAGCTAGTTGTTCTCAGCCCGTGGGTGAGGCAAAACGTACGGGCTCAACGCCCTGGTGCCCCTGGTGTCCCAAAGACGCTTGCTGACACCTTCTATTGCAGCAGCGAACAAGGCGTCACGAGATTCCTAAACATATCACTATGGGCGACATTTCTTACAGCCCGTCTGCGGACCTTGGGGTTGCCAACCAAGACTCTGTCAAGACTGGTGACTCTACAGGCCCGTCAGACCAAAGCATCGACAATTCGGCAGGATCAGACTACGGCCTCTCATCCTTGTCATTGAACCAGCCAATTTCGTCCCATTCACCTTTTGCGGCACAGTTCGATACTTCACAGCACCCTCCGGCCCAACGTCAAGGGCAACACACGACGGGCCAGACAGCCAGTCCTGTACCCGCAATGGCTTTTCGTCCTGGTCAACACCAACCCGGAGGACAACCGCGATACAGCCATGCGATTTTCCATCCTATGATGCAACAGATGCCGCAATTCACTGGACACGGCCAAGCTCCTGTGGCTTCTCAGGGCTACTACGTTCATGCTCATCAAGTACCCCAATACTATGGTGCTCAACTCCAGCAGTCCTCAGTCGCACCTGCCATGTCGCCGAGGCACGGTATGGCGTACGGCTTTAACCAGATGATTATGGGCCACCAGCAACAGTCTGGTTTCTACTATCCTCAACGCCCTCAGTACACGACTCCGCATGTGATGCCAAACCAGATGATGCCTGGGCACTTCATGCCTGGAAGCTCGAACGTGGACGATTCTCAAACGTCCGCCCAACATATCAACAGCGCTTTAGCATCGAGCCATCTTTCGAGATCAAAGCAAGGTATATTGTTCGAGGAAACAGGTGGTGTCGAAGCTTAGCTGACCTTTCAGATGGTACCGAGAGACGCCAAAGTACAGTACGGGGGCCACCTCGGAAGCCGCGCCAGAGTGGTGAGAAGTTCTGCTTCGATGAAACAATACTCGCTGGCTAAAAGTTCCCAGGAAACGCAATCTGGATCGGCAATCTTCCACCACAGACTGACCTCATGAACCTCGTCTATTTCGTGTGCGCTGAAGCCCCGGGACTAGAATCGCTATTTCTCATATCTAAGAGTAACTGTGCTTTTGCGAACTTCAAGGACGAGGAGTCTTGTATGGAGGCGCAAAAGAAGCTCCACGACTCCAAATTTCAATCGGTTCGACTTGTTAGTCGGCTTCGAAAAAGTACGGTGGAGGGGGCATCAGGTGTTACAGCACCAACTGGACCTGCAGTGGTCAGCTCGAATCCAGCATCCGCAAGTGACCAGGCTCAGGAGAGTAATCGCTTGTCTTCCGGGAGAACAAGTCCAGAGGCAGAACAGAAGTTGGCTCCTCTCAAGCCTACAACTCCAGGTGACGCTATATCCCAGAAGGATAAGTTTTTCATTCTGAAGAGCTTGACCGTAGAGGATTTGGAACTCAGTGTGCGGACGGGAATATGGGCGACGCAGTCGCACAACGAAGAAGCTTTGAATCAGGCGTTCAAAGTAAGTGGCCTGCCCCCTTTTATTTTCCAGCCGTGAGTTAGTGGTGCTGGTGCTGACGCAAGTTTGTGAGCAGACTGCCGACAGCGTTTACCTGGTTTTCTCTGCCAACAAATCGGGCGAGTATTTTGGATACGCTCGTATGGCATCTTGTATCAACGAAGACCCAGCGGCGGCTATCGAATTTGCGCCAAAAGCTCAAGTGGCCACCGACCCAGATCTACCGAAAGCCATACCTACCGAAGCCACCGTTCACGCACCCAAAGGTAGGATCATCGATGATTCTGCCAGAGGAACGATCTTCTGGGAGGCCGAACGAGACGAGTCAGATAATACATCAGAGGCAGAGAGCGAACCGTCGAGCGATAAAGATGCGAACGCTGAGGACGGGCCTTCGAAGTCATGGGGTAAGCCGTTCAAGCTTGAATGGCTCTCGAACACTCGCCTCCCGTTCTACCGTACAAGAGGATTACGCAATCCGTGGAATTCTAATCGAGAGGTCAAAATTGCACGCGATGGAACTGAGCTTGAGCCCTCGGTTGGACGAAGATTGATCGGGCTTTTCAACCGCGTTCAGAGCCCTGGTCCTCTGGCTGGAGGTATGCAAGTGCCCGTGACAGTTATGCCTGGGTTCTCTCCTATGCAACCATACGGACAATGATCCGACATGCTGGCTTCTGAATGCGGATCATTGGACGGGTGTATCAATTTCTCCAGCCACCGTAACTCTGAAAGATTCCTCGATGGGCGATGTTATTCAAAGAGACTGGTAATAACGGGTTAGAGGATTCTATGCGGGACATAGTTGGTTGGGATGATACGTAGACTAACTAAGGCGTACCATGAAAGTTAGCCAGGTAATTCTGAGAGCCTCTATCGACATAATTCTTGCTTGACCACCTCGTGCAATCGCAATACGGTTCACCTTAGTTGCTTAACCCTGGCATTACATGTGCGTGGCATGGGCGCTGCGCTTCTCATGTGATGCTCATTTGATGTTGCCCGTATCCACCAAGTAGCAGACGAGCTTCATGAATCTCCACCTTTCTCGTTGGTAGTCGGCAGATGTCATGTGCCTTTGTCCAGTCGTATGCGGGATCCTCGTACTATTGCCCTCGTAGAAACGTACAGCCACTGAGGCAAGATATCGAGAAGCTGTGTTTGATGTTTAGGAGAAGGGTACGGAGTACAGTGTACACAGCTTGTCGCTTACCAGGCCCGTCATCCCTAAACACAATAAGCGGCATGGATAATCTATCACCTCAGCCGACTCCCAATTCCTCAACTTTCTATAATGGCGCAAACTGTCCTCGGGTATCCTCCAGGTTTTCTCTAGGATTCTACTTTTGAACGTTTTCAGCTCTGCCGGTCGCTTTGTTGTTCCAATCCTCTGCAGAGATACGGGGAAATAGTGTGTTGGTGACGTCATATTCGACTTCGCGCACAGACCATAGTTTGCTTTCGAAACTGTTCGTGCCGTAGATTAGTAGATGACCTGCCTTTCTCCTGATCTGCAGCCTTGCAAGCTTGAGGATGTGTGGAAAACCGGGGCATCTCGTGAGCCGTCGCCGGGATAGATGATCTGAGGCCATGTGAAAGAAATTTCCCGAAGTTGGAGGAAGGTTATTGGTACTGGTAGTGATATGTCGGTACAGCACAACCGTGGTACTGTACGTCTAACGGCGGAGAAGGTGTAAGGAAGTGCTCTGATTGGCCAGTTACCGCTGGAACCTTCCACAACTGTCCTGCACCTTCTGGGGTATGCTGGTGAGTGTGAGATGAAGCTTGTGGTGTTCACATGTGTGAGTGTGAGCTTACCTCAGGCTGGCTGCTCAAGTGTATGTACTAAGCACATTCTACGTGAAGCCAGGGTTTTCATGTTGATTCCAGAAGTTCCCATTGAGTTGATTCGAGAGCATTCGTGGTGCTGCATACCACTTCCAAGCTCCATGTCTCTTTCCTTGATTCAAGTATAAAGGAAGTGCTCACGTCCCGAGAGAACCGACTTCTTCCTTCACCAGAATACACACAAAACATCAACAACAACCCAACTTTCAAACATTCTATGCTTTCTTGCAAGAGAAATCTTCCTCGAAATCTTTCACGCAACCTGAAAGCACTTCTCACACCAACCACGACTCAAACACGCAACATGGCTTTCTTCCCTCGCAACTTTTACACCCCCGAGGCTTCCTTCACTCCTCTCTTCCGTCTTCTCGACGACTTTGACAGCTACTCTCGTCAGGGCGGTGAGCAGAATGGTCGCCGTTCTACCGGTCTGCTTCAGTGGCAGCCCAAGTTCGACATTCGGGAGACCGCCGACGCTTACGAACTTCACGGCGAGTTCCCGGGTCTCAAGAAGGAAGATGTCAGCATCGAGTTCACCGAGGCTCAGACTATGACCATCCAGGGCAAGACTGAGCGCACCTACACATCTGGCACTCCTCCCGCCGGCTTTGTCGAGGACAAGACATCTGGCGGTGCCATCACTGAAGGCGAAAAGAAGGACGAGTCGCACAAGGCCACCGTCGAGGATGAGAATGAGGCCAACAAGAAGGAGAACGGCAGCACCGAGGTGACCAAGAAGGACGCCTCTGACGAGCCGAGCGATGGATCCAAGTACTGGCTCACTGAGCGTAGCTTCGGCGAGTTCTCCCGAAGCTTCACGTTCCCGACTCGTGTCGAGCACGACTCGGTCACTGCCAGCTTCAAGGATGGTGTTCTCAACATCACCGTTCCCAAGGCTAAGAAGCACGAGTCCCGACGCATCACTGTCAACTAAACGATTTACGACATTCAACGACCACAAAGCATTTGCCTTCATTCAGTTACGACTCAGCATCGTTGAAACTTACTTAATTGGTCTTCTGATATTTGGTGGAATTGGTTGCATCGCATAGGCTCTTAGCATGATCTTCTCGCTCCTTTGTACAGTAGGAGTTATCCAAACTTAATCAAACACTTCAACATAAATATCATCCCATTCTCTTTCCCTAGTGAATTTTCGTAGAGTGAGGCGAAAAAGTTGCTGTAAAGTAGACAAGTATATGAATTAAAGGTGAAGTTGAAAACCCGAACTGCGGTTTGGAAGATTGACTTACACGGGCTCCTTCAACTCAATTGGTTGCACGTGACTTGGCGTACCCTGGTGGCGCTGTTGCCTTAGTCGAGACGCGTCCCTCGCGCTCTCCGTCAACATCGCCTCGCCTAAAACTTATTCTCCCTCAAAGCACCAAAATTCTCTTCTGACAGCATAGTCTCGTATCTTGTAATCCATCACATTGACTGTCTGTCTTCTTTTGACCTTGACCATGAGTGAAGAGTACGACGAGGCCCAGATGGGCGAAGATACCAGCATGACTGGCCCTGGTGCCCCAACGCCACTCTCTGCTCTCGAGGTAAGGCAATTGCTTCGCATCGGCTCTCACAAAGGCTGACGACATGTACGCAGGGGATCGCAGGCTTGACAAAGCGTGACATTCAGCTCGTCGTTGATGGAGGCTTCAATACAGTAGAGTCTGTGGCATATACTCCACGTCGTGTACTGGAGCAGCTTAAGGGCATCTCCGAAGTAAAGGCTGCCAAAATCCTCGCTGAAGGTATGTTCTATACAGCGTCTCTTTGGTTCAATTGAGATAATAATCCCCTTCAGCGTCAAAACTGGTCCCCATGGGATTCACTACTGCGACAGAAATGCACCAGCGCCGAAGCGAGCTTATTTCCATCACGACCGGATCGAAGAATTTAGATACACTGTTGGCTGGTGGTATCGAGACCGGTTCAGTTACTGAGCTCTTCGGAGAGTTCAGAACTGGAAAGAGTCAGATCTGCCATACCCTCGCTGTGACCTGTCAGTTACCCTTTGATATGGGCGGTGGCGAGGGCAAGTGCATGTACATTGACACGGAGGGTACATTCCGTCCTATCAGACTTCTCGGTGTTGCGAATCGGTTCGGACTTTCTGGTGAAGAGGTTCTTGATAACGTGGCATACGCTCGAGCCTACAACTCCGATCATCAGCTGCAGCTACTCAACCAGGCAGCCGCAATGATGTGTGAGACGAGATTTTCACTTCTCATCGTCGACAGTGCCACCTCGCTATACCGAACAGATTTCTGTGGTCGCGGTGAGCTTTCGAACCGACAAACCCATCTGGCCAAGTTCATGAGGACGCTGCAGCGTCTGGCTGATGAGTTTGGTATTGCCGTTGTCATTACCAATCAAGTTGTTGCACAAGTGGATGGTGGTCCCAGCGCCATGTTCAACCCAGATCCAAAGAAGCCAGTCGGCGGTAACATTATCGCTCACGCCAGCACAACCAGAATCAGTTTGAAAAAAGGACGCGCGGAGACAAGAATCGCTAAGATTTATGACAGCCCTTGCTTGCCGGAGAGCGATACTCTGTTTGCCATTGGCGAGGAAGGTATCGGTGACCCAGCTCCTAAGGATACGGAGAAGGAGTAGCACCATTTGTCCCTGTGTCTTTTACAATTTGGTGGATGGCAAGCTTGTCTTACTGCATGAACTTTTGGCGTTATGGTTTCGGGACTCTTTGCGTAGCATACCACGATCTTAACGAGGGAATGGCTTTTCGGTGTTTTGGCGGAGTAAAGAGTACTCTAAGTTAGTACACAGGCAAACGTTGCAGCACACAGTACTGAAGCAAAATCGCCAATGATTCAAGAAATGTGATTTTATCATATGCACACCATTAGCCGGCCATCTCTATGTGAACTGAAATTAAACGAAACAAATAAACAAAGCGTTACTCAGTTCATCGTGAGCCTCTGTGATATCAAGGTGAGAATGGCAGTACTCTACTTAGTACTGTTAACAGGGAAGCAAGCTGATTTCCATATCCGGTTAGCGTAGGCGCGCCATGGAAATTCTACCTCCAAACCAAACACGACCGCAGCCAGCATCGCCAGCAACGTCAACTTGCGCCCATCGCAACCACCTTCAAATCCACATCTTAGCGTCTCGCGATCGATTCGATCGATTTATGGAGGCGAGATGGACTCGGGCGAGACACAGTATCTCTTCAAAGAGACGCGCTTGAACCTCGAGCCTCCAGCCTCGGCGTCCACCGTCACGATTCGGGTTCCTTCAAACTCCCTCCATGCTCGAAGCCATCGCAAGCCCGCTCGAGACAGTAACGTCGAAGACGAAACCACGTTTCGGCTAAAGAACCTTGCGACCGCCTCGTCCATCTACCACCGACAATGGCACGATACACCGCGCAGCTTTCTGTGGCGGATCCTTGAGGATGGCACCCAGTTGAGCATCCGAGCTGTTGACGTTTGCAAGAAGGCGCAAGCAGCCGATTCGCCGCTGGTTCTCAACTTCCACTTCAGTGTCCCGATTCAACCTGGATGCGTTACCTTTTCGGACCCGGAAGAGCATGATTCGCTCTGTGTTTACGTTCTGGACCAGGCATATCAGCTGTACTTCTTTACCTTGAGGCCCGACCTGTTCAGGAAACGGTCCGCCGTTGATGCCAGCCTTTCAGATCTTGCAAAGGTTCAGTCACCCGCAGGTTTGGGGTTCAAGCATCCTCACCGTCTGGTGGCGATCAACGCGGAAACTTTACTAGTAACGGTCAACGATGGAGGGATGATACGTTTGGACCGGGTCAAGTCTTCTGACCGTAAGTTAACAACAGCGGAGAAAAGGAATTATCGATTGACTGACTATTCTGCAGCATCTGGTCCGATCTGGAAGGAATCCTTCTTCAACGTTCAGGGCTGGAAGCAGAACCTACGAAGCTTACTCCCATTCCAAGGAAACAACACGATTAAATATGGCAGAGCCAACATGGAATATAGCGCTGCAACTTCCATAACAGTAACATCTTTTGGTCTGGACGACACTCTTTTCGCCGTCACTGTCTGCCTCGATCATCGAATGCGAATCTGGAATGTCGAAGATGGCCAGATCCTCTACACTGGTGACATCCTCAGTACCGAAAGAAGCCCACAAGAAATGGGGAAATGGGCGATCGATCCCTCTCACTCGAATCTGGTCCAAATTGCTGGGCGCAACCGAAGCCAGCGAATTTGCGCCATCTACTCGCCTATCGGCGCTGGAGAGTTCAAGTTCTGGAGAATTATCGCAAAAGATGCCCACACGGTCATTGTAGACGACCTATATAAAAACGACAGCCTAGTCCCAGTAACGCCATCGTCTTCTGATGTGTGGACAATGGCTGATTTCGCCCTCTCGTACCCTTCAGCTGAGAACACGATGCAGCTATGGACTCTATGGAAGAACAACTTGACGTACAGGGTACAACGGCTGGAGGCAGATCGAAAAACCTTGGCACAATCTTGGGGTGAGAGTTGGGATGGTGTTTTCGCGGATACTACGACTACGGCGGCGGAAACATCGGGACCGTGCGACCCCACTGATGTCACGGAGAAATGGCTACAGTTGATCCTGAAGCCTGGTCGGTTCACCAAGGCCACGCTGGAGGTTGCGTTGGCCATCTACGAACGGGGTTTGGGTTCAGTGGTGGAGGTCAGTAAAGGGCGAGGATTGGCCGAGTCGATATGCTCAGTACTTGGCTCAACCGCGTCGCTGGATCGAGGATCCTCAGGGGCCATGAACTACGAGCAGTTCCGCTCGTCGAGTGAGACGCAGTGGAGGAGATTCTATCGGCTTTTAATAGAGCTCGACAAGCAACGAGGAGAGGCCATCGGTCTGGTCCTGGATCCTGTAGCAGATCTGACTTATGTCGTCTGTGCCGATTTCCTTTCAGCTGTTCGCGAATGCAGTACCCTTGAGCGACTATACCACAACCTATCTTATCCTGAGGAAGACCAGGTGGACAAGGCTGCTCTGATCAGCTCCGCTTTGACTTTTGTGGACGGCTTCTCAGACAACATGCTACAGCTCACTCAGGCTGTGTTACGTTCTGAATTGTTCGAAAACTCGTTTAGAACAGACATGGAAAGAATACAATACTTCTCGGACAAGGCTGGCTTCTGGCGAGGTATTACAGACGAGGACTGCAATCAGGTGGTGGATATCCTCGGCCAGAACTTCAGCGCGGTTACATATGATCTTTACAGCGATTTGTTAGATCTGATAGCCGCTCCTGCGGACGCTAAGACTCGAAACCTGCGGCATCCGTTGACAGATTTCGGGCGGAAGCTGATCGTCAAGGCAGTGCAGGACAACATAGAATTACAGTGGAGTGTTTGCTTCAGCCAGCTCATTCTACTCACGCATATGGAGTTCGAATACGATCAAGAATCTGACGCGCTACATCATAGGGTCGAGATTGGCCCGGTCTACAGGCAACTCATCGCCGCTCTTCGAAGGCTAGAACTTCTTAAATGGCTTTCCCAGACTGAGCTCAAGGTACCCCTAGCTCAATCGGCCGGTGTCCCTCGAAAGCTTAGCGAGGATGCGCAAACCATTACAGCTCTGGAGGCCAACATTGGTCACCTTTTGGGATTCTCAAGTATCAAGAATGAGCCACTGGCCGAGAGCATAACGGACTTAGTGACGAACCTTTGCGCGCCTGACAGCGACATCGAGGTTTCACCGCCGCTAATCCAGTGCTCCTTAATCAAGCGAGAGAGAGCCGACCTGGCTCTTGATATGGCGCCATTCTGTGACCAGAATCCTTTCTCCGTCTATGTCCAGGGCCGGGTGCTCTTAGCTTTGAAGGACTTTAGTTCGGCAGCCATCAACTTCAGGAAGGCAGCCATCGGCATGAGTAAGTCCCCCAAACGGCACGCTTGGGCAGCAGGCACTGACAATACTAGGTACTGAAAATGTCAATATCGACCGGCACAGCAGTGGTCTCCTCGATGATACTGAGTGGAATCTCTTGAATAGCGGTATTGCTAAGTACTACTCTCATATCGTGGCGCTCTTTGAGAAGCATAAGGCGTACTCTCATGTGATTGAGTTTGCTCGATTGGCCATTCAGTTCCTAGGTATCAAGCTTGACGGAGCTTTTACCAAGGCAGACATGCAAAGCCGACTTTTCAATGCCGCCGTGGTAACTTCGCAGTTTGAGCTCGCCCACACCAGCCTGCTGTCCTTCAAAGATCAAGCCCTCAGGGTTTCGAGTTTACGAAAGCTGGTTGATAAGATGTGCGAAACCTATCACAATACTGAGTTAGTGACATTACCGTTCCCAGGCATGCAGCAAGAAGTGGACGACATCCTTTCTCAAAGGTCCAAGGCGACGCTAGATGTTGTGGATGGGTTCCCCTACCACCAAGTACTCTACTCGTGGAGGATCAAGCACAACAACTACAGAGGCGCCGCATCCGTGGTCCTAGATCGCATCCAGAAATTGAGAATGGCTGGAGAGGGTGATCAATCCACTGGAGAAGACATTCTGGATACTCCAGTGACACGACAGTACTTGCTCCTCATCAACGCCCTAAGTTGCGTTGATCCTAAGCAAGCCTGGATCTACGAGGAGCCGATGACGGGATTTGAGCGAACAGGAGGTGCGGCTGCAAAGCGGAAAGTGGTATCGCTGGCGGAAATCCGCAAGCAGTACCAGGATGAGCTAGACCGATGTACCGCTATTCATAACAACCAGTTTGGATTTGAGGCGGACGATGTTATGGAAATTGTATGAGGTGGGAACCGGCGAGAGGCGAACGCCTAAAAACATGTATGTAGACTTTTTAAGGAGTTCTTTTCAAAAACCCAGACAGGGCGCGATACCTTCGGAATTGGCATTGGGAATCATGTTAGGACTGATCATATTCACTTGTTGTTTTTTCGGTTGATTTATAACGAAACACGAAGTCCTTCAATCACTTTGCTTCTCTCTGGCCTCCCACTTTCATATTCCCGTAACGCCAAGACCGATGCTAGAAACTAAACGCACAAATAGCTGATAAAAGCATACACCCATAAGAAGCTCGCTCGACATTGTGCTTAAACATGTACTGTAGGTAGCTTGTTGTCATTAGGTCCAGGCAGCGACTGGGTGCCTTGGTTGGGCGTGGGGAGGGCATCGGGAGCCTGGCGGTAGAGGATGATTTCGGACTGCTTAAAGTATCGTCGAGCGTCTAGGAGGCACGTTAGTAGAGGTGCGTGAGAAGCCAAGAATGGGGAACGACTGACCTTCGTCGATTAGTACGAGACTGAGATAGTACCGGGTAGAGAACTTCTTGTTGACATCGCGGAAGGTAGGTGTCAGGTCGAAGCCTCCGAGGAAGAGTCGGATAGGGATCGTTTCGCCGCGTGACGGTGAACCATCCATGATCTCGAAACGCACCAGCGTCTCGCTCTCGTTGTATTGGTTCGGCGCGGCGCCCGTGGTCTCGCGCCTGATGATGGACAGCTCCATGTGCTTGATCTTCAATCTCACTAACAAGAAGTAGATGCGGCCGACTATGACATCCTTGAGATGGTACTTGGATTTGCTGTATTCAAACTCGATGTGCAGGCAGTCCTCGATACCGACATCCATCTTGATGCTGCTGTTCATCTCAGGCGGGATGCGGTAGCTGTAGACCCAGATATCCTTTTCGCGGATGACATCGGCCATGCGACGGGATACCGTGACGCGGACGAAGTAACGCAACTTTACGTTGATGCCGTGATATGACTCGTACTGCTTCTCGACGTTTTTGAAGTTGAAATCGAAGGTCTGCGGGTGTTGGAGCTCACCGGGAGCGGCGAGTTCCTGGTTGAGAGAAAGGAATTCGTAGTGGTTTCCGCGATCAAAGAACATTTCTGCAACGATCAGCTTCCTTCAATCTATACGCATCCCGTCTCGCGCAATCATGTGTAGCTAGGCTGACGGCAATAAGCTCAGGGGGGGCGAAGCTTCGCGTACCGATGGTGCCAATGAATTGGACCTTGATGCCCGTGTGCTCTAGGCGCTTCCCATCTTTAGGACGAACAGTGACAGCGCCCTTGACGGACTCCCCGTCCATAAAGAGGGGCGCTTTCTCGCGGCGGTTCTTGTCGAGCTTGACGTCGACCATGGAGCGGTCGTCGGCATCGTCGAGCACGATATCTATGTCGACAGGGGTCGCGAAGAAGTACGACATGGCGACCGATGCGAGCTTTTAGTCCGTTGAGGGAGGGGAGAAGGCGCTGGGTAACGAAGCCTACGGGGTACGTTAGGCTGGTGGATGGGGCGCAATGACAGCACGTCGGAGGTGGTTGAGGTTCTTGGTGTTACTTGGTGTTGCGCGCTCGCTGACGTACCGGCCGAAGGTGGCAGGGAACCACCAGCCTGACCTAACGGAGCTGCCCGCTCTCCGTAAGTGCGCCGCCGATGAGAGTAGTGCAGCGATTCGATTCAAGAGAGCTCACCAGAGTAGCGCAGCAGAGAGCTACACGATCTTGAGTACTTCATAACGATAGGATAATCACAGATCTATAGTATTTTTCTACAAGTTTACAGGTTTTCCAACCTTCACTTACTTACGTTGTAGCTTGGAGATGCCCGAGCTGCTCCCCGTCGTTTGCTATCACCTGAATTTGACCCTCTCATTGGCCGCTCACAAATTCTTGGAGTCGGTGGGGGGTATCTGGGTGATTGATGCTTCACGTGCACAGTCACGTTTTGCAATATCCACTTCTTGCAGCACTTTTCGATCGGCTCAACCCCGGCCACTGTCTGCATTTTACCCTCACGTGCAGCGAGCCCTAGAACTTTTCCCGCCCACACGGATTTCGCCAAACAATTCGTGACCGCCGACGCCTCCAGTTACGCTCAACCCCCGACAACTAACCCATCACAACCGGCAGGATGAAGTACATTCATTCCCAGGAGCTTCTTGACATCCCCGAGGGTGGTACGTTGCGCCCAGATATCTTCCGCGCCGCTCTCGAAAACGAATTCGCAACTGGTGGACGGGCCCGCGACATCGAGCGTCGCCCATGGGACGATTAGACTCGTGCGCTGTGCTACGGGGCCTTGCGAATGCGTCGGGATGCAATTGGAGAACACAACGGAAAGCTGACTTATGTGCTCGTTTAGTCAAGGTCGGCATCAAGTCGCGAATTGTCACTGTCGAGGGTCCCCGAGGTACGATACCAAACCAACCAAACCACCCGATAACTGTTGGAAGCAGGCAGGCACCTGCGCTTGCATCTGCAACTGTACCGGTGCGGGCAAACGCAAAGGATCAGGCTCTGACTCGAAGATAATAGGCAAGCTGGTCAAGGACCTGAGCCACCTGGCGGTTAACTTCACCACCCCCAAGAAGAACCAGATCTCCATCGAGATCCACCACGGCAACCGCAAGAATGTCGCTACTCTCCGCACCGTCCGCAGCCTCATCAACAACCTGATCATCGGTGTGACGAAGGGCTTCAAGTACAAGATGCGATACGTCTACGCCCATTTCCCCATCAACGTCAACATCTCCAAGAACCCCGAGACCGACCTGCACGAGGTTGAGATTCGAAACTTCATCGGCCAGAAGATCGTCCTCCGCGTCACCATGCAGCCCGGTGTTGATGTCGAGCCCTCTGCTTCGCAGAAGGACGAGCTCGTTCTCCAGGGTAACTCCCTCGAGGCCGTCTCCCAAAGTGCCGCCGATATCCAGCAGATCTGCCGGGTGCGAAACAAGGATATCCGAAAGGTAAGAACCGCAAAAGCGCTCTCCTGGCGTGTCTACGACTTGGCCATACATGACATGCTAGTCAGAACTGAATGCTGACTTCCATACTAGTTCCTTGACGGTCTGTACGTTTCCGAGAAGGGCAACGTTGTTTCCGACGAGTAAATACGGACACGGATCTTGTTTCTTATGCGTTTCTGGGTCTCAGGAGTGGCGAAGGTTCATCGTTGCATGTCAAGTAGCAAAGGGGCTACAAAACAATACTAAAAGCAAAGAGATGATGACTCGTGTTCTATCAACTTAGATCTGGCAACGTGTGTTTGTGACCGGTTGAAACACTGGGTCCCAGAAGTCTCAGGTGAGGGGAGTTCAGCGGTCGGGGGTTCAAATAAAAAAGCGTTTAAACCACCCACTTGCTCGCCTGTCTAGGCTCATGATGCTGTGAGAAAATAACCATTCGTGGATTATGCACATTATCCAGGTCGAAGCGAGCCTCCACAAGCGAAACAACATAGGATCCGGATTTTGCACATGGCCAAGGCTTATTAACGTTGACTTGATATTCTTCAAGGTCTCATTTTCATGTTCATGCTAAGCGTTCAGTCTATCAATCTCGTAAGTCCTTCTCCAGTTCATAGCAGCAGTCTTTCCATCCTCAGTCGTGACATCTCATCTGTCTGGTAATCAATCCTCAAAAAGCGTTGAGCGGTAACAGCGCAGCACAAAAGAAAGAACAATAACAAGAAATAAAAATTTAAAACAAGCCAGAGAGTTTATCGTGAGCCACAACGCCAAAGCCCTATGTGCAAATCAAATCAGATGGGGCGTATACTGTACCCCTCTCAAAGCTCAAGATCCTCAAATGTGGTGAAAGTCGGGCATATACAGAAATTCTAGGTTGCGGGTCACAACACGAAGTCGAAATCATCGCCGGTCGGGGCGGGAATGGTGTGATCTCGCTCGACTATCTCGCGTGCGACGAGTGCCGCGACTTCGTCCGCCTGAGCTTGCGCTGCCTGTCACAATTGTTAGCAATCTACCTTCCTGGGATCCGTGAGCGGGTCAACTTACTCGGGTCGGTGTAGTCGCTGTAAGAATAGTACGAGTCGCTGTATCGCGAAGAGCCACGGGATGAGCGGGCAGCCTTACCACCGGCGGGCCTACCGGCGGGCTTCTTATCCTTCTTCACGTTCAACAAAGCCAGCAAGGTAGCCGCGAGACCAGCAAGTCCCAGCCATCGCTTACCGCCCGACTTCTTCTTCTCGTGCCTCGAGCTTACCGACGAGGGCCCACCGCCGCCTAGCCAGCCCTTGTGCTTCTCCCGCCGCGAGTACGCAGATGGGGCCCGGCTGCCGTGACGGGAGTATCGCTCCTCGTAAACGTCGACACGCTCGCGGCTGTCCTTCTTGTCCTTCTTCTTGCCGAAGATCAAGCCCAGGAGACCCTTGGCGATGCAGCAGAAGCAGAGGAGGAGGAGAAGTGCCACGCCGGCGAGACTACCGATGACGATGCCGGCAATGGCTCCGGCGCTAAGACCGCCGCCTCCACCGCCTCCGTCGGCGCCGATGGTGTCGCCATCGCTGGTGGCCGTGGCACTCTCCTCCGAGCTCGTCTCCGTTGCGGTCTCCGTTGCGGTCTCCGTCTCGGTGACGACGCCGCTAGTGGTGAGGGTCGTGGTGCCGGTAACGCGGTAGGGCGCAGAGTATTGCGTCGTAGTCTTTCCGCCCTTGGTGATGACGACGGTGGTGCCGTCGCCCATGCCAGGCTTGGCGGAGCATTGGCCGTTGTAAGCGCACGTCTGCCATCCAGCGCAGCAGATGTTACCACAGGCTTCCTGATCATCATTCTTGGGAACGCAATCAACGCCTTTTGTAGGCTCGGGCACGGGATCCCACAGCGAATAGATTGTGCTGGTGAATGTTCTCGTCTCGGTCCATGTGGTTGTCTGCGCAGGATAGCCGCCGCCGCCAGCGACACACACGGCCTTGGAATCGACGGTTTGGCAAGCTTCGCCAGAGCCACAGCAAAGCTGGCTATCAGCACCGCATGGTGTATCGCAGCCGCGCGGTTTTAAGAATGAGAAGCCGACATCGTGAAGCTTGTCACGAGGGAGCGGATTTGCGGAGGTTAGGCCCGCCGCGGCGAGGAGCAGCAGCAGCGACCCCGGCAGTCGCATCGTGGCACGCACTGGCTGCTAATCCCGACGGGGATTTGGGGTGAGCGCGTAGCTGAGGCTTCCGTCTGTTGTCTTGGATTCAAAGGTTCTCTGGAATGAGAGAAGGGCGGGGTGTTGCGGGAAGTTGGTTAGCTCTCTTGGCCGAGGTGTGAGTCTTTGCCGGTACCCGAAGTGCGGAGCGAGGCCTTCGTGAGAGCAAGGTTGTTGTAGTAGTGGTGGTGGTGGTGAGTAGTGGGTGAGTGAGTGAGGTTACAACGATATAGTCGCGCCAGTGCAAGGTGAAATGCGAGTCTCCGAACAATGAAGGACTCGAAAAGCAGAGAAGGAAGATCGAGAAAATCAGCTGCAGAGAGAAATCCGGGCGTTGCAGGAAGGCATTTAAGCGGCTGGTGGTGGGTTGCAGCGTAATGGATTGGTTGTTTCGGTGTAGTCCCGTCCCAACCTCCCACTTACACCCAACCCAGCCTCTTACTTTTGCTACTAACGCAGGGGCATGATGAGGCGTCGGGATAAAAAGGATTAACGTTGTTCTAAATCTGCTACGCGCTAAATCGATCAGCATGTCGACTTCGACTCCTCGAGTCTGCCCCTCGTTCGACTTGCTGGAACTACTTGTAAGTTCATCGTGATGAAGTGAGGCCTGGTGATGGTGACCAGATCTCACCGCATGCTCTGATACAACGTACAGTAGTCTGGTAGCGGGGTCTGCCAACTCACTACGCCCGAGCGAGCAGCTGGATTGGTTCGCCGGGCGACTATCGATAACTGCCCGCTCATCAGTGGGTGTGACGGCGCGGACCTGCTGTATTTTGCTCCCGAGGGGCCGCTGTTCCCGCTGGAGCTTCAGCGTTCCTGTAGGGAGTGGAGAGGTCAGATATAGAACCGAGCAGCGTCAATCTACGTTGATCTAGACTAAAGGGTTGGATGACGCCCTGCCGGACGGGATCATGCAGACAAGGAAGCAACCGTCGCTTTGCAGATGCTAATTCTCCTTGGGACATCATCAACTTAATTCATTGGACGTTCCGCGTCAGTCCAAGGGGTTTTCCTGCCTTGGCAGCTTTGCGGTGCACGCACACGTTTCGCGCCGTTGTGGGCAGGGCCGCCACCTTCACCTGCAAACCAGGAGGTTGGGGAGGAAATAATGGAGCAACGGAGTCTGGGCTTTGGGTGATGTGGACAGGGACCTAACCGCTACCTTATCCTGAGCTATTCTACTGTAGAGCGCCACATCTGGAGGGGATGTTCAGCCACAACTCGCAACTGCCAAGGAAGATTAGCAGCAAGCCACAAAAGAGTGGAACATCTGTGGCTCAGTCCTCGAGCTTGCCGGTTCCAGAGTCGTACGGAGCCAGAGGGGAGCTGTGACGCTGCTAAGCCCGCCAATGCATCACCAGCAACTTCACCTCACTCGCGCATCGTCCTTCCCGCTGCGAGTCCATCTCCACCGGCCCCCTCTCCATCTTTCCTAATTCTCGAATCATCATCCGCTTTCATCTCCATTTGACAAGTCCACGCCTGGTAGCCGCGACTTTGGTTGACCATGTCGCTCGATCCGCCGACGTACCTAGCCTCCTTGCAGAGCAACATCCGTCAGCGACCGATCCCTTGGGATGGGGCTGTCAGAGCAGGAACCTTGACAGAGGACCAGTATTCCAAGATTCGCGCCGTCGATAAGGCCAAGAAACCTGAACAGCGTAAGGAGATCGTTGCGGGGGATCTAGATGGATACCGCATGTTGTTTGTCGGTGGTGAGGGAAAGTCCAGCGTGCTCGAGACAGCAGGCAAGCATGCCAACGTGATTCAGTACATCCTTGTGTTGCTTGGTGACCTGCTTGATGGTGAGTTTGTCTTCCTACGGCTTCTCTTGTGATCTCGAGTGTCACCTCGGGGGTTGGTTCAAGGTCAAGGGGAATGGTTGTTAACATGATTGGTGATTCAGCCGTGCCGTCCCTCGCCAAGGAGCTCTTCAAGACCCAGGATCCTTTCCGAAACTTCTTGCCGCTGCTCAACTCCGCCAACCCCGAGGATCCTATTCCCCTACTCACGTCGCATGCGCTTACTACCATGATGCTGCTGGCGCGAGACGAATCTCGGTCGACCCTCCGCGCCCTGCCCGTCATCTTCACCTACCTATCTGGCCTCGCCAAGAGCACCGATGCCGGTCTACAAGATATTGCTGTGCTGGAGTACTCGTCGTTGCTCTTCGGTCGTGTTTCGCGAGAACAGTTCTGGAACCAGCGCAGCGAGACCCTCCAGCCCCTCGTCAAGATCCTTCAGGCCGCGGCGGGTATCGGCAATGGCGGCAGCTCGTCGGCCAGCCTCTGGAGCGGTAACACCAATTCCCGAAACACTGGATTCGAGGGTTCTCTGGCCGGCGGTGTTGGCTTGCAGCTGCTGTATCATGCACTTCTCGTGATCTGGCAGTTGAGCTTTGAGGCTGAGAACATTGGCGATGACCTTAACGAGTACGTTCTTGCTCTCGACCATACGACCCGAAACCCACTGCTGACATGATCTACAGTGAATACGATGTCATTCTCTTATACACCCAGCTGTTGCGATTATCGCCCAAGGAGAAGACGACCCGCCTGGTCCTCTCGACCCTCTACAACCTCCTCCAGAAGAACCAGAGGTCCCTGCTTCCTACAGCCGTGCTTGCCCGCCTTCCCGCTCTACTCGACAACATCAGCGGCCGTCACCTGAGCGACCCTGACCTGCTCGAAGATCTGCAGAGCCTCAAGGAGATGCTCGAGGAGTATACCAAGACAAAGACCACATTCGATGAGTACGTCGCCGAAGTGCAGGCTGGTCACCTTCGATGGTCACCACCTCACCGTAGCACTGTTTTCTGGGCCGAGAATGCCCGCAAAATCCTAGACTACGAGAATGGCGAGATACCCAAGAAGTTGGCCGAGATCATGAAGCAGCCCTGGGACCACGACAAGCAAGTTTTGGCCATTGCCTGTAACGACGTTGGTAACTTGGTCAAGGAAGTGCCTGAGAAGCGATGGCAGCTTGAAAGGGTCGGCTTGAAGAGGAGGATCATGGAGCTCATGCAGTCGGAAGACGAGAATGTGCGATGGGAGAGTCTACGAGCGCTAGGTGGCTGGTTGAAGTACAGCTTTGAGCAGCAATAAGTTGGGAGTCGACGGGCAGGTTAGCCGACGTGAAGTCTGTTTTGTGTTTTGTTCATGGGCATGGTTGCGCAGTCAAGCATGCGGCTCACATCCTTGGTAGAAGAGTCGTGGCGGAGGCCTCAGCTGCATGTAATTGGCATAGTTGCTTGGTATGGATAGGGTCTCGGTGAGGGCCTCGCCCAAAAACTGTATAAGAACTAAATCTGATACATGTCACATTTCCTTCGCTTCGCTTATCTCCAACGTCGAACAATGTCGTCGTGTTGGAGCCGGGGCATCAACCGAGTACCGCGCTTATCCGCCGGACACGGAGGGCGTTCTCCACTGATTTGCTGCCCCACCATACTAAGTTGATAGAGCACCTGTAGCCCTGTAAGTTGGTCCCTTATCGGCAACAGTTACATCAGAGCCGCGCCCTCCAGTGATCCGCGACATCAAGTAGTGCCCGAAGGATGTCTCTCGCAACTCGTGCTTCTTCTTCTTCCTTCTCTTCTTCTTGTTCTGTTTCCAAGCATCCTTCACCTTGTCCATTACTCTCGGGACTCTAATTAGTACCAATCTCTCAAGTTCGACTGTTTCGCAATGAACGGTCTCAGCATGACTGCGAGGGCAGGACCCCGCGTCCACTCAGCTCTCTCTCTTCGCTTGGCCGGGCGCCCTTCGACATTCCGTGGATACGCCTCTGGAGCTGCCGCCGCGCAGAATGAGGTCCTCAAGAAGACGCCTCTCTACGATCTGCACGTCGCAAAAGGTGGCAAGCTTGTTCCCTTTGCGGGATTCCAGCTTCCCGTGTACTACGCGTCGCAGTCGCACGTTCAGTCGCATCACTTCACCCGCGAGCACGCCTCGCTCTTCGACGTGAGCCACATGGTACAGCACATCTTCAAGGGTCCCGATGCCGCAGCCTTTCTCGAGAAGGTGACCCCTTCGGACTGGGCGAATCAGGGACACATGCAGAGCAAGCTTACCACCTTCCTGTGGCCTGGCACGGGGGGTATCGTGGACGATTCGGTGATTGCGAGGATCGGCGAGGACGAGTTCTACGTCGTCACCAACGGCGCCTGTCTCGATAAGGATACAAAGTACATTGACGAGGAGCTCGGGAAGTTTGGTGGCAATGTCGAGTGGACGCGCCTCGACAACTCTGGCCTCGTTGCGCTCCAAGGCCCCCAGAGCGCAGAGGTCCTGCAAGAGCTGATTGCCAGCGATCTCAACCTCGAAAAGATATACTTTGGTAACGCGGCGTACGCGGAGCTCAAGCTTCCCGGCGGTAGCAAGACGCACCCCGTTCTCATCAGCCGCGGCGGATACACGGGCGAAGACGGTTTCGAGATCTCTTTCAACGGAAGGCTATATGATGCGTTCGAGTCGACGCAGCCCGCCGTCGAGGCGCTGCTGGCCAAGGCCGGTCCGGAGCGTCTGCAGTTTGCGGGTCTCGGCGCGCGCGACTCGTTGCGGTTGGAGGCGGGTATGTGCCTGTACGGTCACGACCTCGACGACACGACGACGCCCGTCGAAGCTGGGCTTAGCTGGATCATCCCTCCGGCGCGACGACAGGCGGGCGGCTTCCACGGCGCCGAGGTCATCATCCCCCAGCTGTCGCCTAAGAGCAAGGGCGGTTCCGGAGTGGAGCGCCGACGTGTGGGTCTCGTCGTGGAGGGTGCCCCGGCGCGAGAGGGCGCTGAGCTTCAGGTCGATGGAGAAAAGGTCGGCGTGCTGACGAGCGGTGCGCCGAGTCCGACGCTGGGAAAGAACATTGCGATGGGGTACGTCAAGAACGGTCTCCAGAAGGCCGGTACTGAGATTGATGTGCTGGTCCGGGGGAGGAAACGTAAGGGTGTCGTTACCAAGATGCCTTTTGTGCCTAGCAAATACTGGAAGGGCACTGCGCCAGCTTAGATGAGGTTTATAGATGTGAATGACGATGTTATTTCGGGTTTTTCTTGGTCGGTGAGGTGCGGTACTTTAGGGCCATGCTATCTGGGCATGATTCTGCACCATGTTTGAAAACAGATGTTAAAGACGAAGTCGTGTTTTTATGCTTTTCCTGGGGGAGCTTGAGCCAAAGCCAAGCAGTGATACCGCGATGCATCGGAATACACATTATACCGTATCGTAAGTTAACCTTTTCGTGTACGGAATAGCTTGTTGCGTTTAACTTTAGTCTATGCCAAGTGTCAGTATGGCCGCAGTTCTCTGCTTGTCTGTTCTTGACAACGCCTTTACATCATCTTTCAACACTCAGCATGGCGCTACGCTCGTGTTTCCTGGTAGCTCTCCTTGCAGCATCGCGATGTGGAGGGAGCGAATCGCGAGAGGGCGTGGCATTACAGGAGCTGAAGCATCGGAGCACGGCGCAGGACTGGAAAGCCACTGCATGGCAGTGTAAGTCGCCCTACTCAGATCCGATATGGGCCAGGATAGGTAGCTGACATGATCACTCTCTTCGCCTCATCAGGGGACGAGAGCGTTAGCGTGTACACGGATCCAGGATGTCGCGGCGACGTCCCTCCCGAACACTACTTCAGCGCCTACGGGTGCCAGCGCCGATGCCACAACACGGATTTCGGTTTCTTAAGCGCCTTCCTCAACGCGACGAACTACTCCAAGAACCGGTACGGCCCCCCTGGAAAGAAACCACCTCGACGGAAGGACGTGGCCAACGTATGGGGTCCGAAAGTGTGGTTCTGGTCGGATCACGACTGCAGCGGAAACGAGATGCACGTCGTCCAGATACCGAGGGGGGAGCACACGGCGTGCGCGAGCTGGGAGCTGCCGTCGTTTAGCTTCATGGTGGTGTCGCAGGGGGATTGCAGGTTCACGGAGGAGGTGCTTGATGTGGAACCCAGGAAGTCGACGACGGCGCCTAGATACAGGGACTGGACGGATCATACGGGGGAGAGGTTTGCTATCGGGCGTGCGTTCAGGCAGTGGGCCGGGATTCGTTGGAGGCCGAATCATGACAACCATGGTGGGCGGGAGCTGTGGAAGGCTTTGTCGCAGGGTAAGTTGGGGGTTGAGAGAGATGATGGGT
>QUZF01000002.1:418509-507404 GCA_003693555.1 Coccinonectria pachysandricola
GGGGGGGGCGAAGGAGAAGAAGTGAATGCGAGAGCGAAGAGGGCAAACATGGTGATTGTCGAGCGTTGTTTGTAGGTATGGTGAGTTGATGTTTGATAAGTGGTGGTTGGGTTGGTGTTGTGTGTGTAGCTGCACCCAACCCAGGATGAGATTGTTGCAAAACATCTAGACTAACGAACACCAACACCAGCACCGACATTGACACCGACATTGACACCGACAGAGGTTTGTAGCTACTGCTATTCTAGTAACATCAGAGACAGCTCGTCAACGGCCAACGGAATGCGTGATGCAGCAACGTAAGATAAGTCGTTCGCCAACGCAGACGGCCCAGGAAGAGTCCAGGGTAGGTCACGTACAAACGCACTACAATCTACTCTAGATTACGCTAGACTGCTCCAGACTAGCGTAGACCACTTGAGTATGTAGCGCTGAAAAATTCTACGACTTCACGATGATATGAATGTAGCCACAATAAAACCATGGGAAGTAGTCACACGGTAGTACGTACGACCTCCCTCAAACGAGCGGCGGATATAGTCTAGCAACGGTTCCCCTATATGGTGACCATCTGTATAAGAAGCGAAGAGGCCGTACGCCGACCTGGAATGGACGACGTTTCGACGGGGAACGAATGTTGCGGTTGTTGGAAGGAAGAGAAAGGAAAAGGAAAAGAAAAAGAAAAAGGAAAAAGAAAAGGGACGGAAAAGATGAGTGTGAGCAGCGGCGAATGCGCGAGACGGAAGAGTGGAGCTCCGTACCTGGCGGGAAGATACTGAAGGTACAGTACAGTATAGGCCCGTTCGGAGCCGAGAGAGAGTGGAGGATTGGTAGGGAGGGCCTGGGAAAAGGCCACTGGTAACAGCCTGTCGTAGCCTGTAGGCGCTGTCCCGCAGAAGGGTGGACGTGAAGCACGGGACACGAGGGGGGGCCATGACTGTGACCGCGTGCTTCTAGCAGAGCATGTTAGTGGCAGCTGAGACGTTGGGAGGTGAGCCGATCCAAGCAAGCAAGCTCTCTGCGAAGTCTCTCGACTAGACGAGTCCAGTCACGTCTGAGTAGGATGCCCATAATCCAGCATGTGTGCGTCGTTGACCACGGAGCAGTTATACCATCGTGCTAAACAGACCTCTGCAGCAGCATTCAGACGAGGGGAAACCGGTCATCTGAGAAGTGTCGTGTGCTCCCCAATCCTCCTGGATCGAAACCCTTTCCCTCCATGCTTACGCCTCCGAGGCATCGTCTGGCGGCCCATCAACGACACACGTGTAGTCGTCGGTTGGCCGAGAACAAGCTGCGCCAGCAGAGGGTCGGTCAAGAGATGTGGTGATGTCGTCGCGTGGGCGAAGCGTCTCCCCTCCCCCAGATGATGTACATACAGTAAGTTACCGCCTTGGTCCGTTCTGGTCTAGTACGGAGTAGCAGGATGAGCGGATGGGATCGCGGTCATGGTCTAATTATCGAACATTTACAAAAGCCGCGTCGTCGCTGTTCTCGACGAGAGGGACGCCAGCCATCGCCAACAAGGCACAGCAAGCCTAGCCTCACCGTACGTTCATTACGTTAGTGCTCACCGTACTCTACCTGCCTAGAACTCTACGCAGAGCACGCGGTACTACTGTGCACAGTACAGTAGGCTACTGTAGTAGCCTTCTACCAGTGCTACCGTAGGTGGTGGAGCCCCTTGCAGGCAATTTCTCCCTGCTAAAAAGCGAAGTTACAGGGTGATTCCAGTAAGCCGCCACCCCCGAAGAAAACCATCTTCAAACTTCTCGAGCACATCGACGGCTGAAGCGGCCCGATTCGCAAAATACACGCAAGCCCGACACTTCCTCAGCTTACTTCTCGTCATATACAACTTAGACCATCACCGATTGATCCGAAAGCACCGTCATCGAGAGCAGAGAAAGACAAACGACAGGACCCTATCTCGCAACGAATAAGAATTAAAGAAAATTACAAGAAAGAAAATAAAGATAAAAGGCTTTCCCAACTGCGCCTTCCGCGCTTCAGACTGTGCGCGCTGCTGGTCTCTCGACCATGGCGCCGCTCACCGGCCCCCTTCTCCTGGGGGCTGCTGCCCTTTTCCTGAAAACCGCAGCATCTTGGCCCATCCTCGACGTCTCTCAGGGCCACCTCATCTCATCAGACGCTCATGATGCGTCGCTGTCGCCTTCAACAGCGACAGCGACACATCGAAAGCTGCAGGGCAGGTTCCTGCATATCACAGGTACGTAAAGTTACATCGCATTATCCGTCTCGGGGGATCGGGCAGAGCGGCGACAAGGCCCTGTGCCCTGAACCTGAAGGGGCGAAGAAGAAAAACAACCATGTCAGAATGAGGAAGAGGGTGTGTTGCGCAATAGTGCTCGGTCGCGTAAACCTTGTCTCTGTCTAGATAGGCTAATCGCTCCTGCAGATTTCCATCCCGACGAATGGTACAGAGCCCATACATCAACGGACGAGGGTATCGCATGTCATCGAGGGAAGGGCCCGGCGGGTGCGTTTGGCGCAGAAACCACGGAATGCGACTCGCCGCTGTCGCTCGTGAACGCAACTCTCGACTGGATTCGCGACAATGTCAAGGATGACGTTGACTTCGTCGTCTGGACAGGCGACACGGCACGCCATGATAGCGACGAGAAGATCCCCAGAAAGACCGCCCAGGTCCTGGGGATGAACCGCCTCATCGCGAATAAGATGGTCCATACCTTTTCCGACAACGGCCAGCTCAACATCCCCGTCGTGCCCACGTTCGGAAACAACGACTTTCTGCCCCATAACATCTTCTTCCCCGGACCCAACAAGTGGCTCCAGGCATACAGCAAAATCTGGCGGCGATTTATTCCCGAGGAGCAGGCTCATTCTTTTGCCTTTGGCGGTTGGTTCGAGGTTGAGGTCATCCCCAACAAGCTGTCCGTCTTCAGCTTGAATACCATGTACTTCTTCGACCGCAACGCTGGCGTCGATGGCTGTGCTGATCCCGCCGAGCCTGGCTTCAAGCACATGGAGTGGCTGGGCATCCAGCTGCAGCGCTTGCGCGAGCGCGGCATGAAGGCTATCCTCATCGGCCATGTGCCTCCAGCCCGCACCGAGAGCAAGCAGAATTGGGACGAGACGTGCTGGCAGAAGTATACATTGTGGCTGAGGCAGTTCCGCGACGTCGTGACTGGCTCCGTCTATGGCCACATGAACATCGACCATTTTCTGCTGCAGGACACCAGAGACGTCAACATCGACCTCGATCTCGCCACCTCTGGCGACGACACCCTACAACGGCGGTCCATCGAAGCTGATTTCTCGACCGAGTCCAAGGGTGACTACCTCCAGGAGCTTCGGGAGATCTGGTCTAACCTACCCGGCTCTGTAGCGCATACCGTGGATGATGACGAGGATGATTTTAATGAGGATGAGCATGTGGGTGAAGACGGCCGTGAAGTTGACGACCTAGGCAAGCACAAGAGGAAGAAGGGCAAGAAGAAGAAGAAAAAGCACGGATACAAGCAGATCGGGGGCAAATACGCCGAGCGCTACCAACTATCTCTCGTTAGCCCCAGCGTTGTACCCAACTTCTTTCCCACAATTCGCGTTGTCGAGTACAACATCAGCGGTCTCGAGAATGCTCCAGTCTGGACTGACTCGTTTGATGCTGCCAATAGCCCCTTGCCAACTGCTCCCGAGCCTTGGGAGAATGACGACGAAGAGGACATTCGTCAAGAGCTGAAGCGTGACCTCGACACCCAGGTCAGAAAGAAGAGAAAGGGAAAGAAGCATAAGAAACCAGGCATCGTCATACCCGGGGATCCTCCCGAGGAGTCGTTGCCGGGCCCCGCTTACTGCCCTCAAACCTTTTCTCTCACCGGCTACACTCAGTACTTTGCCAACTTGACCCATATCAACAACGACAAGACCCAGTCTATCGACAGCACAGCTGAAGACGCAACCGAGAGCCAACCTCGGAAGCTCCCTACGCCTCGGGATTTCAAATTCGAAATCGAATACAGCACCTTTACCGATAAGATCTACCGGCTGCAGGATTTGACTGTTAGGAGCTATCTGAAGCTGGCTTACAGGATTGCAAAGGCCGAGGAGAAGCATAAGAAGAAGAAGAAGAAGGGCAAGGGCAGACATAGCGCACTTGAGGATGTCTCTGAGGATGACGAGACTGTTGAAGAGCTCGACGTCATCTCCAATCACGATGACCCTGATTCCTCGGAAGAGCAAGAAAAGGAAGACGGCGACTTGGACGACGGCGACGATGACGATGACGAAGAGAGCGCAGGCAACCTAATTCGAAAGGGGGACAAGGCTGGCAGCCGCAGAGGCAAGAATAAGAAGAAGAGCAACAAGGTCTGGCGCCATTTCCTCCGTCATGCCTTTGTCGACACTGTTTCGGAGAGGCAGCTGAATAGGATGTCCGAGAAGTGAGAGCAGGAGTTTTGATTTATTTTAATGCGGTTTTGCGACTTGTGGAGAAAGGCCGGCGGTCCACTCTGTCGCTCGAGAGGTGATGAAGGCGTTTTGCATACACAAGCGTTGGTTTGTCTGAAATTCATCATCAGGGGCAATTTACATAGCCTAGAGAGCATACATATGATTTATATAGTCTAGCATAGGGATGGGAGCCAAAATTAACGACCAATCTTTCTTTCGACGTTCTGCTTCCAGAGTTTCCAAAAGTCGGTTCATGTCATCTTGTGTTGTTTCTCTTTCTGAAAGGGGCGTCTTGACTCCTGGGAGATTCTGATAGAATGGTCTTGGAACTTACATCGGTAATCTTCCTGATATATTCCATTTATCGATAGTCAAATAAGCATTGGTCAATCAATTCGAGGTTTTCTTTAGTTAATGTCTTTGTACAAACGTTTTTGCTCCTTAAGGAAGAGAACTCGGGGTATCAGCGAATGCAGGAGCGCAGATAAAACCATCAACTCTGGTCGTGTGCCCATTGTTTTTTCTTGTACATGCCTGTTCATCAAGCATAACTCCTTCGCTCGTCACTCTGTCGCATCCACACATACATTCATCCCCTTTACCACCCATGCCACCATCCTCCCCGACAATTTCCACATTCGAACACCACGATCATCACGGCGACTCGACTTGGTTCACCACCCGCAGCGCCCGCCGAGGACCCATGACAACGCTGAAGAAGCTCGGCTCGGTTCCATCGAGCAATCCCTCCGTCGACCCACCGCTACCGGTGCGACTCGTCCCGGGCCGATTGGAGGTATCCTCGCTGCGCCTGCCCGTCATGCCACTACCGCTCCAGCCGGAACTGGTCGGGTCTTCGGAGCTGTTGAGCGGCGGCTTGGGTTCCGATAGCCAGCGGCGTTCGCGATCCGAGCCGACCCACGCGAAATCGCTCTCGCGGGAGGTACGGGGTCGACGAGCGCCGCCGACGGTGAAGATGGGTGGGGGAGCGGTGTAGGATGAGGACGATGGGTCGAGTGAGGCGTCGGAGGCACCGGAGAAGCGGTTCGCAACAGCGAGGTGCTGCTTGTAGGCGCGGACTTGACGGCGGTACAGATATGCGCAGAAGCCGAGATACGCAGCCAGTATGCCCAGAGTACCGGCGATAACGCCTGCCGCGATGAGCCCTGGGTTGGCACTGCCGTCACCGTCGTCGTTGCGGCCGCCATCCTCTCCCTCGGGCGAGACTGTGGCGGTAGAGCCGGGCTGCGTGATGGTGAAAACAGGCGGTTTACCTGTGGCAAAAGGGCCGCCGGTGGCTTCTGAGGCCGGGGAAGTAGCCGTCGCACCACCCTCCTCGTCACCACCGATGACCTTTTGAACTGCCTTGGGAACGCTGTAGCCGTATGAACCAGCAAGTACCATGTTGTCGGGATGGAAGTCGGCCTTGTGGTCTGCGGCCTTGAAGCTGTGCCTCCACTCGAGTTTCGTCGTGTCAAAGATGTGCACGTCAGGGTCGCAGTCGATGTCTTCTCCAACATAACCGCCTATGACGATCATTTGGCTATCGTACAAATGACAAGTATGACCGGCACGAGCGTGGGGCACGTCTTGGTCCTTTTGGTCAACTTTGATCCAGGTGAAGGCTGGAATGCTGAGGATATACATGTCATCGTACTGTTCTTGCTTGCCCTAGAAACTGTCAGCGTCACGTACCTGAAAGTAGTCAAGGGCGTATGTACTTACAAATGGCAGGTTCTGTCCTCCGAAGAGGTAGATCTGGAAACTTGAAGCATCCGGTGCGCTGGCCACAACAGCGCAGGGGTTGACCCGGACACCAGGCGTATCGCCGGATGTCTTCTGATGGAACCACTTGGAACTGGCAATATCGTATACGTCCAGCGTTCCCAAGTCATCAGTAAACGTGTCAGCCGTTCCGCCCGCGAGACCGATCAAGACGCCCTTGGGACCCCATCCTGGCACAAACACAAGCACACCGTCAGCTCTCTCGGGAAACTTGTCCTTCTGAATGCCACCCTCCGTAATGTTGCGGAAAACACCAGTCTGTGGGGCACCAGAACCCCCAGCGAGTTTATCAACACCGTCGTTTGTAAAACTGGGGTGGGTGAACTCGGTCAAGCTCTTAAGATATACGCGATCGATGCTCCTGGGCCAGCCTTGAGTCGTCGACCAGTCGAGGTGACCGCCAAAGTACCAGCTCAGCCCTAACTCGGGAACGGATATACCTGAGCCCTCGGCGGCACGCTGCAGAGGCTGGCCGGCTGGTTCTGAATAATTGCCTTCCGCCGTCGTTGGGTCTTCAAATTCGGTCCACCGCTTGTCCTTGATAGAATACCTCCAGATAGAGGCAGGCTCCGGTTCGACAAAAGGTTTGTCGGAGAACTGACCGCCATAGAGGTAGAGATAATCATAATCGTGCCAGAGATAACCCATGGATACAGCCGGCGGACCATCGGGTTTCTCGAGGCCCTTGAGAGCTGGAGAATCACCGTTCCAGTCCTTGGTAAGATCCAGAGTCAAGAAATTGTTGTTCCAGGTATCGCTCTGCTGGTCGCCCTTAGACTTAGCTCGACCGCCATAAAGATAGAGCGTTCCATTGAGCAGTGCGGACTGGAAAGCCCAACGCGTACAGACGTCAGTCGGACTTAGTTCTCGAGGCTGGACGAGTCCTGCATCAGCCCCGTTGATCTCAACCGTAGACCTTCCATCTCTCCAGCTGAATGCTGGTAAGACGATGGCGATGAGTAGAGCCAGTACCGTGAACCGCTGCAAGCCACTGATAGTCCCAGGCGGTGCAGTTGACGTGCTCTTGATCCTTGGTCGACTTCTCGGAGTTGCGAGCTTGCTATACCATGGCACTGATGATGACCAGGAAGACTGTCGTTGTCACTCGACTGGGAGTTCAGGAACCTTGGTATCCCGAGTCGGCCTCGCCTCCTCTCCCTCCCCCGATTGTTCACAATTCCGACCTCCCTGAATCCCTGATTTCGGCCCGGGTGCAGAATCTACCGTATCGTCGACTACTTTCGTATTCCCTGTGTCGGTAAAATTGACGTTCCGCACTTCTGGCGACATGGCTGGCTCAGCCGTTGCTGTAATATTGGCACTTCCGTCTTCCAGCCCAATTTCCTTGAATATCGATTTCCGGCCTTTTCTTATATTACTCTTCATAACTAAGGGCGGCGATGAGGCTGTGGAGCCCACGAGCAGTCGATCTGAAGTTCGCTGGGAATTAAAACGAGGCCGAACAGGAGCAGCGCAGCCAGGTACCAACAAGCCCGAGTCGGCTGAGGAATACGTTTTAAACAAGGCCATCGCGTCCGTCGACGTGATAGAGCTGTGACGACGGGGCGGTAATGTGGTGCAGTTCCGGACGATCTTTCGAAAGATATGATGTAGCTCATCCGCAACGGGCTGCTCGAAACAGGGATTGAGCCACGGTGGAAGGGTTATTGGATGGCTTGCTGCTAGCTTGGTGCCAGAACGCGGAGCCTACTCAAAGGTACAAGAAGGATGGTTTTCCAGATTGCGATGACAGTGCTGAGGGATGCCGCCTGAATATACCCAAAAGAAGGAGAAGCTGATAAAGGGGAGCCAAGTCTGAGCAGCATGAGCGGCCTTCCGAGGATGCCAACCAACAACCACGAAGATCATCGTTCCAAAGCTGGGGAACAAGCTCTTGTCTCGGGGCTTCCTCCCCACCGAATCGAAGATCATCTTCAGGATACAAAGAGTTGTACCAGTGTCGGGATACCAAAGTATCGATGTACAGACTGCATCGACCGTCCTTCTCTCCCTCCCCACCCTTGATCCACTACATCATCGACCTCACCTCAGCCCACTCGCGGGGATACTAGGGCGGACTATAGCCCCCAAATGATCTATTTTGGCTGTTCCAGCTGTGAACGCTCGCCCGGAACAAGCTACGCGAAACCTGGACGAGGTGTGCAGCGGTGGGTGTGGCGTTCGCTGCTGCACGTCGACGCGCTGGTCCCTATCGAATCCAACGATCGAACTAACTTAGGTTGGATGCTTCGACCCAATAGCGACCGGGGAGCGACGTTACGTGCGGTTGAGGCTCCGAAGCGCTCGATTGGATACTAGAATGGTAGCTAGGGGTTTGTTGAGCAGTCAGAGCGGCAATGACCTCACCTTGATTCGGCCTCTGGCCCGACACAAGCTGCTTCACCCTCTGGGAATCGGTGGCTGAATCTGGAGAGAAGCAGCGGGTCGGATAGGCCAGTAGAGCACCCGGAGAGTTGCCGAGCTAACGTTAATCAAAGGTGCGCATCCGTATTCCGACTTCGATCGAGATCGAGGTGGAGGGGGATTTCTTGATCCGCCAGGTTTTGACGTCAGATATTTGTACCGTATCCGTACTGTACGTATATACTGTTTGTGTCATCTCCCTCGGCAATACAGTAAGTAGCAATGTTCTATCTATACAGACTAGTCTAGTGAATTGCTTAAAAAAGAAGCTTGGGATATTTCATGAATCATTCAAAAACCAACAGGATGGGATTTTATATTTAGCTTTTTCAGCATACTAAAGTAGGCCTGGTGTTGGAGGATGTCGATCAAGGCTATTCTAGCACTTGGATGGATGATGGGTGAGTTTGGGGATTGTTCGCGACGAAACAACGCGGTAGAATGATGCCAATGAAGGCGATGCAGGTTCGGATCACCTGAAGATTATACGTGACTTGAAACGACGCTCACCGATTGCTAGATTGGCGCTGGATATCCGCTAAACCACATCAACTTCTTCAAGCACCTCTAACGGTGCCTGAGCTTCAGGCGGCATATTCAATCTCCAAGGCTCAACCATCAACGCCTGTCTAATCCCAATCTCCTGTCCAATGAACCGTAAAGCCTGCATCGCAACCTCCTTCTGCGTAGGCAGGGTTGTCGAGCTGATGCACACCGAGGACAAGGGCCAGATGAGCTTCAGCGCGTCAAACAGGGTCTTGGGAGCTCGTTCGTTCCTCGACCTCAGCGGCGCGAGGACATATGGTGCCGTCTCGAGGATTATATGGGCTGCGGTGCGTACTCGGAGGATGCATCTGTTTCGCATACTTTGGAGTTCGTGCATCGGGATGGCGTGTACGGGATCGTGCGTCAAGAAGTTCATGTACGCCTGGAGGAAATGATAACCCTTGACGCAGGCCGAGACGTACATGCTCTGCATGTGCGGATCCATCTCAGGATGTGGTGGATATCCCGGTGCCCAGGCGGACTGGACCTTCATCTCTGCTTCGGTCATGGTCTGCCTCACATGGCGGAAGCTCGAGGAAGCGCCCGCGAAGTCTCCGTTGTCAAAGAATACTCTTATACGAGCCTGCATCTGTGCGATCGTGGTGATGAAGTCGCAGACTAACATGTCGGGGCTGTCCGGGCGCGGATACGACTCCTTGATGACATCGAGCCAGTCCTTGTTCTCGGGGGGGAGTTCAGTCCTCTCCAGGAGACAACTTACTGTCTGGGGCGCGTTAGCTAGAAACTCGTCTCACTCGCCATGTCGTCTGACGTACCAACATGCTGTGGGCCGGCCAGAACGCATCCCGCCCCCTCACAGTTCGTAGCGATCCGGGACCTCTTGATTTAAGGATACTGTAGAGTCCTCTGGCGTGTAGGTGCCACGGACCTAGGGATCCTGTAGAGCTGATAGAGCCAATCAAGAGCTTCTTCCTGTCAATGTTGAAGCCTGCGTTCCCGAGCTTCTAGGGATCTTACCTCATAGTTTGCGAGAATCCAAACAGTCGCCAGAATATCGTCACGCTTAGCCCCTTCTGGTGATCGCAGTGCGGTATTGACCAAACTGAGTGTCTTACCAAGATAGGCACCTAGTTCCCGGTCCGTTTCGGCGACGGATTCCTTGTGCAAGGCAGTTGAGTAACGGAGGTTGGTCGTGTAAGTTCGCGAAAATAGGTGGGCGGCCCACAGCAGGGGCCCATCGTAGCTGAACTCCCGGGTCATGGTCTGCATGAAGTCGAGTGCAGAGTAGACGTTAAGCAGGATTGGAATCGAATGGTTTTTCCAATGCTCGGTTAGCGATGGCGGCAGAAACAGTCTCTGCTCATCTGCCAGTGAAGGAACGTGCTTGGATGAGCGAGAGAGCTCATTCCTTCGTTCGTATCTCTTTTCCCTCAGAGAAACCGAAGCAGCAGCATAGCTCATCTTAGTCACGTCCCTAATCGACGGCGGTGACTCGGAAGACGATGCGTCGGGGGCATCCTGACACACTTGTTCCGTTCGCTTCCTGCTCTTCTTCATCGTAGTAGGACAAGCATGGCGAAAGACGAGGTCTTGCTCATCCCGATAGCCTGGACATTCTACGCCATACTTTATACATCTCTGACATGATGGCCGAGCCAAATCGCACTGCAGCAACACATCAGACTGTCTTCGGAGAGAGGTGCTGTAAGAGCCGCGAGGAGGCACAGACCTTGACGCGGCGCGAGCGACAAAGATGGCAGTCTTTGCTAGGCTTTCCGGTGTTGGGCATGTTACGGTACCACGCATATGACCACGGTACAGTCGACTCCTGGATGAACAGCTCGTTCTGCCGCAGGCGAGAGAGGTGGGTGAGGTTAGTTAGTATATGAATGCTTGCTGAGCTTGATGCTGGTCTAGATAGATTAGGTTAAATGCCAGCCGGAACAGGCCGGTGGGGCTGAGTCTAGGCTCTGGGTGATGGGGAGCAGGGAGCAGGGGGTCTAGCCGCTAATTTACCTTATCCTGCGCCACACTTGGGGAAGGGAGTGTGTAAACTCACTCACACACGGATGATGGGCTTACGAGATGGGTTGAAACTTCATCACGCTTAGTGTGATTGATTATCCATTCGTATCAGATAACCTCGAGCCAAATGGTATATTGGTTTGCATTGAATAGCGAGAGTCTAACACGTTGTCTGGTTTGGGTTAGAAGGTTAGAAGCTGCGACGGTACTATCCGCTGCCTAATCCGGCCACCCCACTCTAGATAACGTTATAACTTAGACTAACTCGCTAACTTAACAATAACTTAGTAACTTGTCAACTAACGTTAATAGTTAATCGAAGTCATCCGCTACCAGATCACCCTCCCCCCTCTCCTCGTACACTGCTGCTCCTGCACCGCCTGCCAGCGCCGGACCGGCTCCGTCATGGCCGTCAACGCAATCATCGAGTCAGGTGCCTTTGAGTTCAGACCTCTCCTATTTGTACATTTGTAGATTGAAGAACCAAGTCTATCCAACTACTTAGGCCGCGACTTCTGCCAGACACGCCATGCATCGGCTCCGAGGACCGTCGCGTCTATATCAATCGTGATCTACCAGTAAATGCAAACTTGATATAGAACGGGTAAAAGAGCAAAACACCAATCCGGATCCACCCACATGTACGAAGAAGAAGATGATGAGGAAGGGGGAAATATGAACAATCAAGATGTATAAGTTCCCTTGTACGCCAGTATACCCAATCACATGAGACGGAATGCCGCGAGTGTATAACAGGCGAGCTGGCCACGCCAAAGTGAGGTTTTGTGAGTTTGCAAAGTTTATGTAGAAGCTCGTAGGCGTGGTATATGAATAGCGGTGATAGATCCACAAGTTCTTGCAACGTATGCCTCACATGCTTGGGTGAAAGAAGAGCACGGGTAATTACACGAAGTCTTGCTCCGTCTAGCTTCTTGGAGGAGAGAAAGAAAAAAGAAAGAAGAAGAAGAAAAGGGGGGCGGGGGGTAAGAGATTCCGCAACGGGATTGTCGTGAGTATCCGCCGCAGATGCATGAAGCATGTTGAAAGGGGAGATTATAGCAGGCTCGCATGTGGCTTAACCAGACTTGCGGAACCCGTCGACGCCGAGGATCGGAATTTCCATATCTTTTAGATCTGTCACTCCCTCGTCTTGGCGACGGTCCACGAAGTTGTTGCATTCGAAGACAACTTGGGCCCATTCGGCCAGAGACCGTCCAGTATAAACCGCATTCTTGACGTAAAATCCGGTAGGTTTGACGGGAACAGTGATCCCGTCGTTGAGGTTCTCTGATTTGTCGACGCTATCGCCGTCTATGGTTGACAGGGAAGACTCATCGATAACATCAGAAGGCTTTTCGCTGGTCTCCCCATCTTGCGATAGCGATAACTGCGATTCCCAGCTCGGAGACATCTGTAGACTAAGCGATAGTCTCCTAGGCATGTCTTCTGTAGGCGTGCTCAGTGGGCTCGCGTTCTTCGCTGCGTTGATCAGCCCTTGCTGAGTGCCTGATGACCTACGCGTAAGCGGCCGCGCCCCAGAGCCGGAGGACCGGTTGCCGTCGCTAGGTGCGTGAGTCGTGAGTCGGGCGTGCGCAGGTTCAGGCAATCGAGGTCGAGTCAAGGATCTAGGATGCAGAGGCGTGGGCTGGTGTTGCCAGGTCAGAATGAACTTGAACACGTACTTCTGCTCTTCGTAGACGGGCGAGGCAGAAAAATCATCATCCGAGGACTGCCTCTTGCCGGATCGAGACTCGGCGGTCTCACGGCGGGCGGTATGTAAATCGTCATCTGCGCTCTGACTGCTTGAGGAACTGCCTAGCGAGAGCACCTTTCCAAACAGTGAGAATCGCTTCTTCCCATCACCCTTTTCCGAGCTGTCTTCACTGGGGAAATCGTTCTTGATACTCTTAGTGATGGCATCAAAGCCAAGAAAAAGCCCTGGTTGAGGAGGGTTGAGGTCCTGGCGTATGATCATGAAGCGCTTGCCAGGAGCTGGGAGAACAGCTTGACAATTTGGAGGAAGGCGTTCCTCATTCTCAGCAGTCTGCTTGAGATACAGGTAATGAGACCAAGTCGTCCTTAGCCTCTTAGCTACCATGGCAAAAATTTGTCTGGAACGACTGTTAGCTGCGCTGAAAGCGTGTCAAGAATCTGGTCAGCAACTTACGCGTCAACTTCATCCGCCACCCCGCTGTCCCTACACATCCTCCAGCAGAGCAGGCGGTGGTAGTAAGCCCGAACCATAGGACACCAGTGGTTGAAGAAAGTATCAAACGTCTCTTCCGTAAGCAGCCAATCGGTACACAGAGCCAGTTTCCGCTTGGGGCTTTTCGCGATGGCATCCCAAAGCGTAAAGATCAACGACATCAAGCGAACCTCGGACATGGTGTTGAGGGAGTTGAGTATCCGTTTGCACACATCGAACCAGAACGTCCAGTCGACGTAGTTCTTCTGGCTGCTCGGATCCTCGAAATCACTGTACACTAGTAGCACCTCCTCGAGCAGATCACAGAGAGTGAAGCACGCAGGGTGATTGAACATTGATGTCCTGATTGTCGCCGCCTTCACCATCTGATGAAAGGTCTCGGCGAAAGTGTGTCGGGCACGTGCATTCTCAAACGACTCGTCAGAAAGAAAGTCCTTGAGAAGCATCACCAGCCGATTCTCAGACATGCCTTTCGTCACGTTGGTAGGTGGCAGTGGTAATGTCAAGGCGGCGTCGGCACCATTCACCGAGTCATCGAGTCCAGCTCCGAATTCGCCATCGAAGGACTGTCGGTGAATAGTTGTGTCCAAGACGAATAAGAGTTGAGCGTGAACGAGAGCAAACGCTGGTGCTCTCGCTTTCTCAATCAGAGGAAGGCCCAGCGGCATAAATTGCTCGGAAAGGATGTGGAAGTACTTTGTAAAGATGAAGAAGAGATCGGTATCTCGGCCTTTCCATCGAGGCACCCATGGACCTGTCCAAGGAATACGCGAAACGAGCATCGGCAGCTTCGGAACCTGCTTTAAACTGTCCCACATTGCTTTCGGCGTTGTCCAGCCAAACTGTCCCAAGCCCGGAGGAAAGAGAGCCACAATGTCCTCGCTTTCGCCCTTGTTCTTTCGAGGTAACCCAAATTGATCTGCGACGCGGCGAATGAGCTCAGGCGATAGCCCCCAGAGCCTGATCAAGATGTCGGCAACTCCGGGGGCGAAGAAGAAAGCATAGGCGCATGCTTTGCCGGCAAAGTTGACAAAGGTCATTGGTGCATGACGGAGCGCCATCTTTTCCACCACAAAGGACATTTGCTTAACTAGATTCGCGACGAACATGGTCCTAACATTGTGCTCGGCGGATTCGTCAAGGAACGCGGCCTGACTGGAGGTGAGAGAGGAGATTGATGAGTTGGTCCATGACCGAGCCCTCAACTGTTCGGTAGGTGATCTATCAGCGACAGGTAGGAAAGATGTCGTCGCCGTTCGCCATTCGAGCCTCATCATTAGCAGTGTGATTGCATCGTACAGAACTGGACGATCAACGCCCGGTACTGGCTGAGGTGCGTGGCCATTCAACATTTCTAGAAGTGTCGCCCACCACTTGCCCAGGATCGTTGCCCTACGATCGACATCTTCAGGAACCAGTTTCTTGGTGGACTCATGATCCATGGTGCTTCGGAGAAGGGGAAGTAGCTGTGCCTGGACGATATTCATCCGCTGTGCAGTGTTCTTGGCGAGGAAACCCTTAAACTCCACATCGAGCGATTTAAAGGAGGACCACAAAGGGTCGCGCATCTTAGGTGGCACCTCGCTTGAAGGCCTGTCATTTGTGGTCTTGGTTGTGTCGCTTGCATTCGAAGGCGGGGGGCGGATATCCGTGCTCGTTTTAGCAGGCGGCGCAATGCTTATGGACGAAGAGGCACAGCTATTATCCGAATCAGTGTTGGCGGTTAGTTTGTTCAATGCTACAGCCGACTTTGTCTTTTTTCTTGAGAAGAGGTTGGTCGCTCGCGAGAAGGCGCTTTGTGTCGACTTGAGTGATTCGGATGATTTGTTATTCGTCTCAATCTGATCGGCGGTCAGGCCAGCGCGTTGACGACTCTTGGTGAGCTTGTTGTTCGAAGTCATGCCTCCAGAGGTCTCGGGGCGAACATTATTGGGCTTGGGAACTTGCTCCTTCGACTTTTCAACGACGGCTGCTTGCTTCGACGGAGGTGCTGGCGACGGCGACGGCGACGGTGAGCGAGAGGACCTCCAAGTGCGCTTAGCGAAGCCAACGAAGGACCCCGACGTCTTCGAGCCCTTTTCTTGTTGCTCTTTCGTCGCTACTGGCAGTTTCAGTTCGCCTGGAATGCGTGCCCCACCACCGAAGCTCTTGTCGCCGGCCGAAGTTGTTGGCCGCGGAGGTTCCTCTTTCCGAGTCTCCGTCACATCGTCTGCATCGACACTCCAACCTCGAGGCCGCTCAGCAACCAAGGATCCTGTCCTTGACCGCGCAGGTGCAGACTCGGGGGTTGGATTGGGCGGCTCTATTGTCTTTATATCTGGTATTGAGGGTTTCGGCTCAGGCGCCGAGTCCGACATCGGTGATCCTGCTATAGCCTCGCCATTAGTGACGGTGATGAAGGGTTCAAGCTTGATATCATCGTCGAAAGAGGGTAGGTCGAGGGTCGGAAGGGACGTGAAAGAGGGTAGAGAGGGCACGCTCTGGGATGTGAGGTTGGTCGGGGCAGTCTCCTGTGAGGCGGACTTCTCAACACGGCGAGCGGGCTTGGACTGTAGGCTGGACTTGCGGGATCGGTTGTGAGAATTCGAGGGCTCCAAGGCCGGGGCCATGATCATGGTAGAACCGCTCATCTCATGCCAGGCAAGGCGTGTAGATGCAGCAGCCCTTCCGCGACACTCGGATCCGCGGTTCGCCGGCGCTTCTCGTCAAAGTAGGACCAGTGGGTGTAACAGAATCGAGATTTCAGTTCGACATCACTTCAATCAATGAGCTCTGGCCGGCAGAGGTAGACGGGTAGCAGCGATGATAGGAGTAAAAGGGCAATTTCGGATTGAGCAAGAGGCGGGAAAGAGGCGGAAGATGTGGAGCAAGAAAAGGTATGAGATTGTTTCGTCGAGGCTTGGAAGTTGGAGCCGGCTGTAGGTGCGATGATGCTAAGTTAGAAGACTCGACCTTTTTTTTTTGGGCCAAAGTACAAGCAGCTGCGCCAGATGTCCGGTGCTGCAATAGGTACCTGCAAGCTGGGCTGTGCAGCGCTGCACCGACCGCAACACACTGGCTGAGCGGGCGGCTGTGGTGGTGCAACCTCCACACTTTCAGATCGCCACAGGCTTGCCAGGGGGAGCGGATAGCTGAAGGCTGATGGCTGAAGGCTGATGGCTGATGGCTAACATTAAGGGATGAGGGGCCGGCACTAGCTGCAGCCTGTAAGATGGTCACCACTGAACGGCAAACTTCGAGGTGATGGATGAGGGTTGCTGACAGGGGTAACGAACCTCTACGAAAGATCCACGAAACTCAAATATAAGTTATGTGCTAGTCCAGTGGCTCAGTACACGGTACCGTTTGAGGGAGAGAAGAAGAGGCAATTCCGGAATAGACTCTATCCTAAAATCTACTATATCGTGTACAAGCCCGAAAGTATCCTCCAGCTATGATACATGATGGTATACAGCGGTAAAGCTACCCGTAGCGGAGCCTTGGAACCAGCGTTAGCGTGTCTCTTAATGAAAATGAATCGTCGAATCGTACAGTACCTGCGCCGGGCTCAATTTTCGCCCCGACAGACCGATCACTGCTGTGGCTAATGCCCTGGCCGCCGTCTGTTGCAACCAGTAGCGGTAGCAGATCGGGAAATGAAGATTGGCGTAAAACGACATAATGGCATATTCCGTCATCAGGCCGCACCTCCTGAATCACCCCTCCTTGCTACCCGTCACACTCCACGAGGCACATCGTAATGCGAGCGGCGCAGAGCGGAACGGCACGAGATTTCCATCTACAAAGTAATAAGATGGGTAATACGCAGTTTGGAGCATGGTAAGTTACTGAGGACCTACGTAGTGCGCAACATCCACCGTGTATGACTCGGGTTACGAATGAACGAACTTCGAGGTACCTATGATGGTGGTAGGTTCGCCTCAGCTTGAACCAGTCCTGCAAGCCAGGCCTGCAAGCCAGGCCTTGAGCAAAGCGTGCCGTGCCGCACACGACACTCGGCGTCTGAACTGCCAACTTAGATCAACCATGTCATCGTCTTGCCTCGTCTGGTGTGACTAAAGTACTTCTATTCTTACAACTCCTCCTGCCCCCATTTTCTTCGCCATGTGCACGAAGTATAGTACTTATCAGCGGGGATGAAGCCTGCTTCCGTTAAAGTTAGCCCAGCAGCGAAGCCTCGCGCAGCCTCGTGAACCCTTCGGATGGCCCCATGGTTGGACAGTTGCGGTGAGTGAGCGTAATGGTCGGGGGTTCCGGAAGCACAAGAGTGCCCAACACGACAACGGAGAATTAGGACCCTGCCGTCAACCCTGCACAATCGGGGTACGCAGTACGTACCACGTACAGGACAGCCATCCTCTATCCTCTTGCACGAGTGCATACCATGAGGACACAATGATGGTCGTGTCGGCCATTCACATGGCCTTGCCTTCTTGGCTCCCTGAGCGTACATGTACACAACTCGAACCCCTGATTTACGTACAAATCACTTGGTCCCCTGGTCTCCTCGTTTTCTCACCTCTCGGCTGAAGCAGAAATTGGC
The DNA here is from genome assembly GCA_003693555.1 of Coccinonectria pachysandricola. Classification (NCBI taxonomy): domain Eukaryota; kingdom Fungi; phylum Ascomycota; class Sordariomycetes; order Hypocreales; family Nectriaceae; genus Coccinonectria; species Coccinonectria pachysandricola. The sequence goes on from QUZF01000002.1 coordinate 436,434, forward strand.
TGATAGATTGCCATCAAAATTTGATCACCTCACAAAATCTCCGACTGGGTTATTACGGAATGGAGATGGCCATTAAGGAAAACTGCACTCGGTGCGCTCCATGGCAACTTATCTCAGACGAGTCAACCACCAGGCTTTCTTTGTCGGTGCATTTATCTAGTTACGTCCCTTATTAGCGCCATTGCATTGCGCCGAACCAGCAACAGCAAGCAGTTAGCTTAGCTTACTAGCCAAGCTGTTGGTGGAGGGGAATAAAGGGAAATGAGAAGTGACTCTTAGAATAGCGCCAATACCATTGTCAAAATTCTCAGATAGTTACATAAGAGGAAGCTATTCCGCTCTTTAGTGGGACATCTGGCCGATAGGACTTACCAGTGGATTTCTCCAACGACATAATCTAGAGCCCCTTTTGCGAGTCGAAGACCTGGAGATTAGAAGCCTGCCAGGTGTGAGCCGACATCCGAACATCAACTTATTCTTGCCAGGGCTTAGCAGGCGTCCATCAGCAAGGCAATCGCGGATCTGATGCTCCCGACCTAAGACACCCCGTCCTTGTTAGTGCGTCCTCGGGTCGAGCGCCAAACGTCCAACACTGGCAGCTCTACCTCCATTCGGGACACCTCTGGTAGATAGTACGTCAAGGTTGTGAGTAAGGCCGAAATTCCCTGCACGATGGAATTGTATATCCGAAGCCGAGTAGCATTCGAACGAGGACTAATAAGAGTCGGGCATAGACCCGTGTCGTCCGTGTCCGCCTTCTGCTGTGCCACCAAAGTCTTGCGCACTGCAGCTCTGCTTCATAATTAATTCACTTCGTGCCCTGATACAATGGCGATTATACTCATGACGTCATACCACCTGCTCTCGGTGTGACTGAGAGCTCTCCATGGAGCTGCGCGTGATGCGGGCAGTTAGTCTCATGACTCCCAGGACCCATATCACCGTATACACTTGTCTCTGTCGTTTCCTCGTCATGTTTCTGACTGCAGCATGCACAGCGGCATTTCATCTACGATATCCCTCGTCGCATGCAGCGACTCGCCCTACAACATCGCCCTGTACAATGCTCGACCGCCTTACCCTGGCCTCCGCTCGGTAAGGACGTGCATGATTAGAGTTTAGGTATAGCCGCTCAAGTATTGATCGCAGGGGATGGATCATGGAGTGCTCTCAGGCTTCTCCGATGAGGGCGGTCCAGTTCCTTGCACTGCCTGTCTCAGCCTGCCTAACCAGGAGGATGGACCTACCTATGCATATGCCGTCGCTCGATACGTGGTCAACAATTTTTACGCAGAATCTGCTGGAGGCCCCATGTTCAGCTGAACAAATTTCGTTCCTCATGTCCGTGACGGAGTCAGACAACTCGGCAAGATCCTCGACCGATGCAGAGGATCGGCAGAATAATAATAAATGTGCCGCAGTCGATGTGTTTCAGTCTGGACTCTGCTACGATGCGGAGCGTGAAACATCCTTCCACGAGAGGCAGTTCACATCTCACACGAAGCGTGCAAATGCTCAGTCATTGCAGCACGTTCAAGGTTATGGTATGTCACCCTATCTTCATGCACCATTGACTGTCGGATGTCTAGATCTTAGGTGTTTGGTAATAGTAGGGTGTTTAATCTTGGCACGAAGAATATTCCTTCAGCAAGGAGGGCACAGAGATAACCCATTGCTGTACACACTAATGCCGTTCGATGTGGTTTGCACATCACTTCACGAATTGACTTACCGTCTGGAGAGATCGAGATCAGCCTTTCAATCAGGCTCTTTGCGTGATCGCTGACCTCGAAGCAAACTCTGAACCTCGCATGCCCATCGTTGGTAACCAGGGCGGGGGTAAGAGGCTAATTCGATTTGCAGTAGCAAGTCTTGTGGTTGTGTGATCAAGGGACCATGAATATAAATGCTCCATCCATCAGCGCAAGAGCTGTTGTTCTGAAGGTTTGTAGGTGTAACGAAGAATAGATGTTGAGACTTGGATGAAATTTTCATCGCCCTGGTAGATGAGCTGTTCTGCTTATGTAAGTCAAATCCATGTGGAGGTCCGAGCAGACTTCGAACAAAAACGACTGGCTGACATCGTGATTGGGCAATGAAAACTCACAGCTTCGAAGTCCAACATCGATCAATCAGTCCTCGTGCCCGACTAGGTAAAACCATGGACCAAACTGTCTGCCAACAAACTAAACCATCAATAATGTTGCATCGTGTAACGGACCCATGATGTATACATCTTGTCTAGAATTGATCGATCTGCACCCTATGCTGTAGGGTAGGCGGATCGTAAGGAAAGCTTTGAATATGATGATGTAACGATTTCAAGTCGCTCGTCTGCAATGTCTACAGTTCCTACGCGTAAATTAAGTTGCCAATGCTTGGATTACGGCGCAACACTCGGTAAGTTCGGAGCCGGAAGACGCAAATCCGAAATGCCGGCGCCGAAAACCACGTGGATGGAAGATCCGCTGGAGCAGCAATAGTCAGAGTCGAGAACATCTACTCTAGAGTACTCTAGTTCGAGGCTGGGGTTGGTTCGTGTCATCAGAGACGTGGTAAGTTCGAATCGACACATTGAAAGTGGCTGCAAGGAGTTTGAGATCCAGTTTTTACTAAGTTAATATTAACGTTTTCGGTGTTACCCACTGTTCCCTCGAGGGTACCGGCCTGTAAAATTTCTCGTTCGTGAGGCAGCCAATGCTGATAGACGGTCGTTAAAGTAGGAGAAGAAGCAAAAGCGAAATAATCGGATGGGTCCTTTGACTCGGCCATCCCACACCTGACCACGATGACGAGGCGCATATAATGAATTGCGAACAGCCGCCAACAATGATGGCAAGCTGCTGCTGTTGGCTTGGCGCCAGTGCCGACAACCCGAGCAACTGTCTGAGGAGTGCTGTAATTACTAGTACTATACAGAGTAGAGTAGGCGAGGTAAGCAAAGTGGCAAGATCAAGCTGTGCAGCACTTAGCTTGGTCGACAGAACCGTTATCATCGCGTTGGATCTCTACCAAAGGTCGCTGATGATGAGAAGAAAAAACAAAAACAAAACCAAGTCTACGATATCCTTGGCGCTATCGTTGCCGAGCCAGCTGAGATGGCCGATAGGCGCACGACATCGCTCTGGGGGGGGGGGCTAAGACAAGAGATTAGCAGCCCGTTTAATCTTGATTACCTTGATTTAGGGGAATAACCAACCTTAGTTGATGCTTAGCAGTTGCGCCAGCTGGTCATCCCATGATAATCCTTGCTGATGGATTCGGCTGACTTTCTTGGCTCTGGTTGTTGGACGATGGCTCGAAGGGTACCTGCCTTCCTGCGTCATTCTATATAGTAGTGCTTCGTACTATCTTGGCCCGTTCTCTCATTCTTCCTACGTCCCAGTCTATCCAGTCCTTTGTCCTCCCCCAAAGTCGAAGAGCCTCTCGAGAGATCGGAACCACCGGCTCACCTCCTGTAACCCTTCTTTCGCTCCTCCCCCTTGCTCCTAGCTGGTGTACTGTTGCGCCTTGAAGGCCTGGCGCGCGAACTGTTCGCGTCACCATCGACGTTGACACGACAATTGCTGTGATCACGGCCAAACGCCATCGGCATTCGAGAATCCTCTCACATCTGTGCAAAGACGAGACCATGTCGGTCCAAGGCGGAGAGAGGCCGCTCACGGGCGAGACGGATGAGCGCAACCCCCATGCTTCAACGAGTCGCTGGCGACACCAAGAATCCTCTGCCTTTGCGCGATTCGCCGCCCAGGGGGCGCGCTCACCAGCCGTTCAGCCCGCCTCCACCACCAACGACCTCGCCGACTTCCTCAACGCTTCTCGGGTTGAGCCTGATGGCGACGGCGCCCAAAATGGAGGCAACTTCAAGCCGTTGACTGTTGCAGCGGCCGACGCCAATCCGGACGCCGAGCCGCACCACCGTGCCTTGAATAACATCCAGAATGAGATGTCCGACGGGAAGGAGATTGTATGCGGACCTCTACTCAACTACCGCAACATGCGACGCGGCCGCTGGTACGGAAGCGTCCTCATCGTTGTCAAGGGCGGCGGCAGCACGCTTCCACCTCAGCCCTACTTGACCTTACGACCTGCCACCCAAGCCGCCGATGGCGAGACGAACAGCTCGGATGAAGCGCCGTTCGAAGCGCATTGCCTCTACTCCGACGCTCGATGTACATTTTGGGCTTTCGACATTGACGTTCCCGTCGAGGCTACGGAGTGCAGCTACGAATACGCCATCCCCGAGTTGCGCTACGCTACCGAAACCAAGCCCCGAGTAAACCGCTTCTACGTCCCCGCGGCCACCGAGTCGATGCGCGTCATGTTTCATTCGTGCAATGGTTTCAGTGTTGGCACCGACGAAGAGGCTTGGAGCGGCCCCGCGCTTTGGAACGATGTGTTGCGTAAGCACAGCGATGTGCCCTTCCATATCATGGTTGGCGGCGGCGACCAGATCTACAACGACGGCATCCGTGTTGACGGTCCGCTGCGAGAATGGACGAATATCAGCAATCCAAGGAAGCGACAAGAGTACCCTTTCCCAGAGAAGCTGCGCGCCGAGTGCGACGATTACTACCTCAACAACTACGTTCGCTGGTATAGCACTGCGCCCTTCTCCACCGCCAACGGGCAGATTCCCCAGCTCAACATCTGGGACGACCATGATGTATGTGCTAGCAGTCAAGCGGCAGCGAGACGATACCTTTCTGATACTTTGGCAGATCATTGATGGATTCGGATCCTACACCGATCACTTCATGCGCTGCGATGTTTTCCGCGGCATCGGTGGTTGTGCGCACAAGTACTACATGCTTTTCCAGCACCACATGCCACCACCCCCTTCGACCTACACCACAGGTACCCTTCATGCACAGAAAAGATGGCGACTGTTCGCTAATCGTCTCGCTAGATCATTCTTCTCTCGAGTCCAAGACTCAAGGACCCGATCCGAACCAGCTGATGAGCGCTTATGTCGCGAAGCCCAAGGTTTACGAGGAATACATTGTCGGACCCAAGCCTGGCCCTTACGTGGCCGAGCACTCCTACAATATTTATACCCGCCTCGGTGCGAGGATTGCGCTCCTTGGAATCGATGCGCGGACCGAGGTTAGTATGAGTTCAGCTGGGTTTCGAACCGCAGAAGCTAACAATGAACGAAGCGCACAAGACACCAAGTAAACTATCCTGAAACGTACGACCTCCTCTTCGAGAGGACGCGAGAAGAGCTACAGGCTGCTGCTGAATCCGGAGAGCCAATCAAGCACCTCATTCTACTGCTTGGTATTCCCATCGCATACCCAGTAAGGAACATATCTTCGGGCGCGTAAATGTGAATCGGTGAAGCTAACATGTATCGTAGCGACTGACATGGCTGGAGAACATCTTCCGAAGCCCCTTGATGGGTCCTGTCAAGCTGTTGAACCGTAGATTCGGTATCGGAGGCGGTTTCTTTAACAAATTTGACGGTAGTATCGATCTGCTCGATGACCTGGATGATCACTACACGGCGAGAGCTCACAAGAAGGAGCGAGCCAACCTGGTGATGCGTTTACAAAACATTGCCGCTCAATTTTCGGTACGAGTAACGATCCTGGGAGGCGATGTGCATCTGGCAGCTCTCGGACGCTTCTATTCGGCTCCCCACCTCAAGATCCCTATCGAGGAGGATCACCGTTACATGGTTAACGTTGTCTCGTCGGCTATCGTCAACAAGCCTCCGCCACAGCCTGTCGCTAACTTGCTGGCTGGACGGAACAAGATCCATCACATGAACCACAAGACGGACGAGACGTTGCTAGATCTCTTTAACAAGGACCCTGGCAACTCCAACAAGACGGCCAAACACAATAACTGCACAATGCCGAGTCGGAACTTTGCCAGTCTCACCGAGAACTCTCCCTTCAACGCTCCAGGTTCCCACACCAACGGTATGACCAATGGCGTCAACGGCGTCAACGGCGTCAACGGTCCTAGTGGCACCCATGCGGATGCTCCATCCAGCTCGTTCGTCGGCAATAACGGCCACGGCACCTTGTCAAAGGGCGAGGAAAACGCTGGTACGGAGCACAAGGCGGCATCACGACAGACTCACGGCCAGGGCAGTGATGGAGCGCTCGACGTCTGCATCAACGTCGAGATCGATCAGCACGATCCCGAGGGTCGTACGGAGATGTACGGACTCACGGTGCCGCTCCTACATTACCAGAAGCGTGACGAGCCGCTGACGCCGCCGTCAACGGGAACGCGCACACACCACTCGCAGCACTCGCGACATTCGCTCCCTTAAGAAGCGGCTCGGTTAGCTCACCAGTGACATCGAGGTAAGATTGAATTCACGCTATGATGCGTGCGTAGCCATGAGCTTTTGCTCTTTACCCACGGCCGTTGCAGGGCGAGGAGGTGGAAGGGGCCGGCTGACTGGGATCCGCGAGTGAAACCGTTATCACGGAGATAGAGGACTGCTCCAGCAGACTGCATGCTGGTCGCAAAATGGCGAGATGATGGAGGAAACGTTGACGCATATCATACCCACGAGAAGAAGAGGGCTCTGGCCCGGGAGGAGCAGGTGGCTCTCTGTTGAAGCGTAACCACAACTACCAGAGTTGGCGTATAATCTTTCTACGATACCTTGTCTTTATTATGTTGGACGCTGTTTCTTTTCGACATCTCGAATTTGGCATCATGTCGAGAATTGAAGATAATAAAGCCTATAGCTCTTGCTCCGTTCAACGCTTTGCACGATGACTTGACTAAGCAGATAGGGCATTGTTCTCAATGTAGAGATATTCGAACACCAGACTCATTCTCGATCACTGGGGCTGTCCTTCGTCGCCGACAGTTTCGGAACGACATCAACTTATCAGTAAGATAGCGAAGATCCTATCTGGACTAAGTCTAGCACGAGACCATCGCCCACCCCGCGTTTTACATCGGCAACTCGTACATCCTTGCATGAGTACGTACCGTGCTAGCGAGCTTCGCTGATAGGCGCGCCGTCGTTGAAAAGCTTGCCATCGACAAGTTTGTCCTCGTCGGCAAAGCGCGGTTCTTCAAGTACGTGCATATTGCTGTGCTGTACCGTACCGTACCGTGCGTGCTGTGCTGTTGTCAGCATCCAAGTTCTCCCGACCACGACGGACCCGCTGTAGACGGCTTCGTCGGGTATGTAATCTGTACTAGACTACTGTACGTACTGTATACAGACGGACGGATTCTGCGAGGGGACGATATTTCGGTTGCGGTGCGGCTCTTCGCGGGAGAAGGCGAAGAGCATGAGACTGGACCCTCATCGCCTGACCAGCCGACACCGGCAATGTGGATGCTCAGCAAGCCATTGGCCAATGGGATTGCACGAAGACTGGTACCACTTCCTTCCAGAGCTTCGACGCGGCAGAGCCTCAAGCGAGTTCGGCGTTTCGTTACAGGGGCTTTCCAGCGGCCTTATCGCCATTTTGCGCAGCCGATAGCGTGTCAATCCCTCCCCACGCGGCCGACGACATCATCGAAGCAGCGCACCCCTCCCCCCCCCCCAGTAGTGCTTCTCGTGAAGATGTGCCGCGATAAGCCGAACTCACGTCTTCACACTCTCCGCATGGTCATTGTACCATAGCCCCAGAATGCGGAGACGAGGGAAAAAAAAGACTAGAAGATACGGATAACTTAGCAGCTATTAGCATAGCTACTATCGTACGAAGAACCGTCTAGCGAATTGGGGCAGAAGAGGAGAAAAAAAAGCTGTCCAACCAACGCGTAGTTGGGCGGCATTGATAAGACCGAAGTCTCTCGCCGTCCATCTTCGATTCCTTCCTTTCCTCCTCCCTTCCTTCACACGTCCTAATAACGTCGTCGTCGGTTGTCAACTCATCGTATACTCTTCGCTCCCCTTTCCTTCTCCTTTGGAATACTTGTGTGATACCCGCAAAGCGATACTTTTTGATCAAACCACGATAATGTCTTTTGCCATTCTTAACCGGGCTGGTGCCCAGGGCCTGCGCAGTGCTGCGCGCGTCCAGCAGATGCGCGGAGCTGCCACGCTCGCCACCTTCAAGACCCCGAAGGTCTTCAACGAGCCTAACGTAAGTACTATCAAGACCAGTGAGCTTCAGGATGGGAGACGATCCGAGCAGAGGAAGAACAGGGGAGGAGAGACGAGAAAGAGAGATTGATGCGGAGGTGCGACGAGTCATGTAATGGTCACTAATAGTGAGGATAGCACCACTACCTGAAGGGCAGCCCGCAGCGCGAGGGCCTCACGGCCGCCATCGCCAAGCTCCAGAAGCAGCTCCCTCTCGAGGTTCCTGTCGTCATCGGCGGCCAGGAGCTCAAGTCCTCTGCCATCTCCAAGCAGCTGAACCCGGCCGACCACGCCACCACCGTTGCCGCCTACCACACCGCCACGGCCGCCGACGTCTCCAAGGCTATCGATGCCGCCCTCGCCGCTAAGCCCGCGTGGGAGGCTCTTCCCTTCGCCGACCGCGCCGCCGTCTTCCTCAAGGCTGCCGACCTCATCTCCACAAAGTACCGCTACGAGATCATGGCTGCCACCATGCTCGGTCAGGGCAAGAATGCCTGGCAGGCCGAGATCGATACGGCTGCTGAGTTGGCCGACTTCTTCCGCTTCAACGTTCACTACGCCGAGCAGATGTATAACTCGCAGCCCGAGCACAACTCGGCCAACATCTGGAACCGTCTCGAGTACCGTCCTCTCGAGGGTTTCGTTTACGCTGTCAGCCCCTTCAACTTCACTGCCATTGCTGGTAACCTGCCTGGTGCCCCTGCCCTGCTCGGTAACGTCGTAGTCTGGAAGCCCAGTGACTTTGCCATTGCTTCCAACTGGCTCATCTACCAGATCCTTGTTGAGGCTGGTCTTCCCAAGGACGTCGTCCAGTTTGTGCCTGGTAACCCCGTCGAGGTGACCAAGGCTGTTCTCGAGCACAAGGAGTTTGCTGGCCTCCACTACACCGGCAGCACCGCCGTTTTCCGCAAGCTGTACGGTACTATTGGACAGGGTATTGCTGAGGGTCGCTACCGCTCCTACCCCCGCGTTGTCGGCGAGACCGGCGGCAAGAACTTCCACCTGGTTCACCCTTCGGCCGACATCGACAACGCAGTCATCCAGACCGTCCGTGGTGCTTTCGAGTTCCAGGGCCAGAAGTGCAGTGCTACCTCTCGTCTCTATGTTCCCAAGTCCAAGTGGGCCGAGTTCAAGGAGAAGCTCGTTGCCCACGTCGAGCAGATCAAGATTGGTGTCCCCGAGGACCACGCCAACTTCATGGGTCCGGTCATCCACGAGGCTTCTTTCAGCAAGCTCTCTGGCGCCATCGACGAGGCCAAGAATGACAAGGACCTCGAGCTCGTTGTCGGCGGCAAGTACGACTCTTCCAAGGGCTACTTCGTTCACCCTACCGTTTATGCCACTACCAACCCTCAGCACAAGTTCCTGTCGTCCGAGTTCTTCGGTCCCATCCTGACCGCTCACGTCTACGACGATGCTGCCCCCGATGCCTTCGCTGCCGTGTGCAAGCTTGTCGATTCGACCTCCGAGTATGGTCTGACCGGCGCCGTCTTCGCCGCTGACCGCAGCGTTCTCCGCTTTGCTGAGGAGAACCTCCGCAACGCTGCCGGCAACTTCTACGTCAACTGCAAGAGCACTGGTGCCGTTGTTGGCCAGCAGGCGTTTGGCGGCTCCCGCGCTAGCGGCACCAACGACAAGGCCGGCAGCCAGAACCTGCTGTCGCGCTTCGTCAACGTCCGTGCCATCAAGGAGGAGTTTGTCCCCACGACCAAGGTCGCCTACCCCAGCAACGAAGTCTAAGAAAACTTCACTTATGAACTGCAAAGTTGGGGCAGAGACCGAGTCTCAGATCGATGGGCCTAAGAGTTGAATTGAACTCGGATGTAAAGTCCTAAGACACGAATACGACGGCACTGGGTTTGCCCGTAGCCTCGTCAAGATCTACGCACCGAAAAGTACCATGGAGACGGTTGGAATGTAGACGTCAGAAAACAATGGCAAGTGTTAAGCCCTACTACCGAGCTCGGTTGGCCGATTGGGAAGAGTCCGGGATTATCTTATGGGAGAATCGGCATCTGTGGGGCCGTGGCGGACCGGACAGGGTTGAGGAATGAGCCAGAGATGGCTGCCACGGGTGGTCACTGACCCCCACGTTGTCGCAGACCTGTCGGTGATGGGAGGGAAAGATATCCAATACCTGAATGGCTGAGCATGTAGAGTGACAGTGTACGAAAGAAGGGCGCGTGCGATCTGCCTCGATTTTGAGCACACGTGCCTACCCCAATAGAAGAGCGAATGATTCATGGCCATGATGATTGCCCCTGTCGATAGCTCCTCGTACCGCGACAATCCCCACCCTTGCTGCGACAAGAGAAGACTAGCGACGCCCTCGAGAGCTCAGGGTCTCGGAAGGAAGACACGTGCCTCCTGTACTGGTAGAACATTAGCCTCCTCCTCTACTCGACGTGTGCGGCCGGCTATCTTCGTCAACAGTGTGACGCGCTTGAGAGGGGATCGAGACTGGACTGAAAATGGAGTCTTGCGCGAAGCATGGTGACGTGCTGATTGGTGAACGATTGAGAAAGAAGAAGAAGAAGAAGAAGAAGAAGATACTGCACAATGTAAAAAAGAAAATTGGAGTCAGTGGAGAGATAGTAGGGATAGAGTTGAGGAGAATTGACTTGACGGTGGTCACTGCTGCTTTCAGTCTGGAGAAGTACACCTGGTCTGTGCGATGCTTGTCCGCACCTCCGTTGTACAGTACTACCAGTACTTTTAGTAGAGCAGACGTCCATAACGTTGGAGGTACGGGAGAGCATTACAGCACACATGCAACGTCTCAAGCTAGATGCCCATGTAGGATTACTGTACCGTAGTTTGGAGAGAGAGCCAAGCTTTCCACGGCCCCTGCGCCCGCAGCAAGGTTGCTCGACATCCGCACTCGACCTCGACCACATGGGCGCTTGCGTGACGCTGATTCGCCTACAGGCCCGTAGAGATGGCGAGAGCACGCGACCATCTTCTCGATGATGCTTGGTCCAGAGGGAAGAGGAGCTGTCCTGTTACCAAGCACGCCGGGCACTGACCGGACGCTGGCCGGACGAGTTTGCGATCCGTCCTTTCCCTTGCCCAGTCGTTATCGCAATGGGGGCTTTGCGCGTCGCGGATTGGAGGAGCCAGAGCCGGGGAGGGAGCGATTGAAACTCTTTGGCCCTCCACATGCTGCTTCGTCGTACTTTGTATGCCTCGTCCGTGGCCTCATCCAATACTGGTACATTGCTGTTTACCATCTTTCGCCGTATGTGCTACTTACGCGATTTGGGCCATTTATCGTTCCTAGTCTAGTGCGGTTGCTAGACTAATGCTTATCACTTCAGACGCCAGCAGCGTCGAAACGTCCGCCTGCCACCCCGATCCCCAGTCTTGGTGCTACCTGTCTTTGAGTCTGTCTGTGGCTTACAGTACTGTCGCATGTGCATGCGTCGTCTCTTCTCCCTCTGTCGATTGCCCTCGTGCTCGCGAGACCAACCTAGAGGTCGCACCGTCCTGCCCCAGTTCGAGCCGGTCAAGCACGAACCAATCCAGACCAACGCTTGACTGAGCTGCCCTGTCTTTCTTTCTCTCGCCAATAGTCTTGACCTTGAACTCTCCTCTCTGTGTTCCTCCTCTTTCCTCTCTTCCATCCTCGTGCAAACCTCTTATCGTCGTGCCTCGCTTTTCAGTACTTGATTGCTCGGGAACTTGCCCAACGTCCAGCTCCCATCCTTTCCAGTGTTTTGGCGTTGCGAAGCCATTGCCACTTCCAGTGCAAATGTGTTGAAAGCACTCATCGCACAAAATCTGATCCGCTCGAATTAACGCCTTCTTCCTCACACGACCTCCTCTCCATCTTCGCAGTGGGCCCGTCTCACTGAGACTCTCTCCAGCCTCTCACTCTCTCACTCTCTCACTCTATACTTACTCCATCTCCAAGACTCTCCAAGTCGCGACCGACCCATTTCCCAATACCAAGATGCCTCGGCCAGGATTTCCACTTACACCGGGTTCATCCTCGGACATCAAGGGCAAGGACGGCGCCCAACAGCTTTCGACCTTTCAGCTTTCCTTCGAGCTGCCACCTCCGGCAATCCACGATGCTTCCCGCTTGTCTCCCAGGGCCTCCCGAGTATCACCTGTCGAATCCAAAGGGAAAACGCTTGCGACGGCCTCGCCAAATCCAAATTTCCCCATGCAGCCGGCCGAGACAGTAAAGGCTCGTCGACGATCTTCTGCTGCAAGAGAGGCCAAAGACAATAACTTCGCCTTGCCTCCGCCCCCGACTCGTTCCCGTAAGATCATTCAGATGAAACCTCGGACACAAGACGGAACTGTCGATAATGCAGCACCCAAGGAGACCCTCAAAGCAGGTGGTAAGGCAGCAGCGGCAGCCAAAGCTGCTGCTGCGAACGCGACAGCCAGTACCGCGGCTTCTAAGGGCGCGGCTGCGTCACTATCAGAGGAGACTGTGACTGCCGAAAAGGGCAAGAAGAAACAGCCAAGTGCGACAAGTGCGGCCGGCCGTAAGATGGCACGAAAGACGGCACACAGCTTGATCGAGCGACGAAGGAGAAGCAAGATGAATGAGGAGTTTGCCGTACTCAAGGGCATGATCCCGGCTTGCACCGGAGAAATGCATAAACTCTCCATTCTGCAGGTTCGTTGCCTTTGGAACACTCAACTAGCGAAGAACCCCTGGACTAACCGGTTGGTTGCTGTTAGGCCTCCATCGAGTACATCCGCTACCTTGAAGATTGTGTGTCCAAGTTGAAATCCCAGCAACAAGACGAGGACCAAGGTCTCACCGAGTCTGGTCGCCAGACGCCTACAAGTCAAGAGCGTCTGCCTTCCATTCGGGAGTTCCATCCAACTTTCCGTGGCGACCCTGCTGCCTCCGTTGATGACGACGTGGAGATGGACGACTCTGATACGCCTTCGCCCACAATGGCCGACCATTCTGAGCGAGAAGCTGCGCACAACCGACCTTCTATATCGCCTGCACTACAGGCTCAAGACGCCGTCACTCGCCATCGCCAGTATTCATACTCATCTGCCACGGCTGTAGATCCCCGCCGTTACAGCTACAGCACGTCAGCCGGCACGTCACCGGCGTTCGGGCCCCAAGCATTTGGTTCTTATGGTCGTGGTGACGGATCAGCACCGGGATCAGCTTTGACAAGTCCGGCGCTTAATCCTCAGAGTGAGCTTGATCAAGAAGCAATGACAGCTTTGTTGATGCTCAATAATGATCGCCGGGATTCGCGCGGCCGAGGCTTGTCAGTCCGAGACTTGCTCACTACGTAAGCTTGCGAAGCCAAGTATGCTTGCCACAGAATCAGGCGGCATATTTCGTACTAAAAGAAGAAGAGACGAAGTAGCCAAAAAAAAAAGAAAAAAGAAAAAAGAAACCCCCCCCGGCGAAGCTTAAATGCTACAGACCCTCATCATTTTTAATGAAGCGAAGTCAGTCCTCGAGCGGAAGAAAAAAGGGGGGTGAGCTAGAGGCCCATTGACACACGCTTGTGGTGGCTTCGAGATCACACGATCAAGGCGAGAAGCGACCCACACCCGGATCCGTCTTTACAATTGATTATGCGAGGCAACTAAGTTTTACGCCCTTTTATTTATATTTATTTATATTTGGATCAAATAAGGGTTTTCCCAAAACGTTTTACTCATGGCGAAGGGCTTTCATAAGAGGGAAGGAATTTTTAACGGATCAGCCAGGTTCATTGTGGAGTTAGGGGAAATCTGGGCAGTTTTGCCTACGACGTTGGCACAGAGTAAATTATGTGGACGGTTACGGATATTAGTAAATACCTTGAAGTCAGGAAGGGCTTATAGATAAAGTTGGACGCCAATAAGCCCAAGAGCTGGAACGATTCGCCTGTTGGTTGTGGTTTATCTCTCTTGTCAAGTCAACGTGTGATGGCCCTTTGACTGAATGCCATGATTGATAGTACCCAGGTCCCAAAGTTCAATCTGCCCACCGCACCAAAGGGTCTTTCAAGGGATACCACGTAGTAACATGTTGATGCAGTTTCAATTATGTACCATATTATAAAACAGGTTGGCGAAAAGCTGTCTCCTCAAAGCCCAAACTATGCCTTGAGTCTCTGACTTCCAGCTATATCCTCCTTTGCATCTCTTATAAAAAAGCTGCCAAAAGGTTAGTAACGTTCCACGCTTTGGACGACGACTTGAGCTTACTTGTACATTATCACAGTTGGTCCAATAGTCATGAGATGCCACAGGCTGTGTGCATCAATTGCGCCAAACCAGGGCGGAAAATCGAACAACTCCATGCTCATGGCAAATGTGACCCATGCCACCATGAAACCGGGCCAGGCTGCCCATGTGCGCTTCAGCCTTCGGTAGTGGTCGAAACTGAACCACGTCCATAGGATGTTTTGACTGATGCCTGCGACCACGTTGGCGGCCATGTTGTATGTGTAATCCCACCGCACAAACTTGAGGTACGCGACGTGGCAGCAGTACAGCACGGCGCACAGCAACGTCCAGGTGCGGAGAGTAGACTGCTTGCGCGGTGTAGGCTCGTCGAGGCGGAATACGCGGATCGGGGTGTAGTACATGCCGTAGAAGACGTTTGCGCCGGCGGCGAAGTAGTCCAGCTCCTCGGTCAAACGGAAGTCACGGGTGTGGAATATGGCGCTGAATACCCACGACGCGATGCCGACGTAGGAAGCCAGTTGGTAGTAAGGGCGCAGGGGATAGGACTCTGGGATCTTGGCCTGCACCTTCTTCAAGCCTTGGTAGTGCGCCCAGAGGTTGCCCAGCGAGAAGAGGACGCTAAAGGGCTCTTGCATGCCGAGGAATCGGTAGAAGGGCCATTTCCCGTGGAATTGCTCGACAGATTGGCCAGCGGCGACGCGGTCGTTCGTGGTGATGTGTTGGCAAGTGTAGTCGCATTCGCTGCCGCAATTCCAGAAGAGGAGACGATGGAGGAGGGCTGCAGGTTCGAGGTCAGGGATGGCTAGATGGGCGTGAGGAGACGTCGTGATCTACGTACGGATCGGAGTATGGGGCTGTCCAGCCGCACAGTTCTCAGCTTTGCAGACCTAGGGAGGTGGTTCATTTAGCAAAGAGTTTTGACAAGAGGCGTTGGGAATAAGTAAGTCGACTGTATCCTTACCTCAAGACACTGATGAAATTCCGGGAGACGGTCGCCGACGGAGGCGTTGGCGGTAGCAGCCAAAGCAAGAATGACGATGACAAGTGAAAGGACGCGGTTCCACGACTGCGCCCGCAGGTTTGCCATGACTAGAGCATCGATTGAATCGACGGAGTCGAAGCGAGGAAGCAGACTATCGCGAAGGTTTGGAGTAGGGGAGGGGAAGTTAGTAGCACCGAATTAGGTGCTGATCTGTAAAGGTGTAAAGCACGCCACGCAAACGCTGCCAGAACACCGAGTCCTTGACACTGATTGGCTGATTAGGGGGAGTTCGAGGGAGCTTAGCTCCAGGGGATCTCTCGGGCGCCGGTAGAAGCCCGGCGGCGGCGGGAATGACGCAAGAATGTACAGATCCGTAACTGTGGAGAACGATTCAGGTACGACGGTTTAGGTTCGTTTAGTCCCGACGATACCAGTTCTTACTCTATCTAGCCATTGCTAAACAACAAAGCGACCATAAGTCGTGCCTTACAAACATATGACTTGAGAATTGCGATATCTATCGTAGATAAGGATGGCGGATTTGATTGGTTAGATTCGGGCAGTGGTCGTAGGTTGGGCTGGAATGAAAGAGGCAGGCCTTCCCGTTCACCAGATACTTTAAATATCGAACAAAAAAGGGATGACGACGATACCTTCCTTACTGCTGAGCTGGGATATCATATCTGTCAGCTATATCGAGAGCCAACGTGAGAGCTCCAAGCAACAGCCGACCAGTTGATCCTCTACCGCATCCACCGGGTGATATAGGCGGTTGTTGTTTGGGTTTACCGAACCTTCAACTAAGAAATGCCCATGTTACCCTGGCAACCGCCCAAACTCTGATTGGATGATGCACCCCTGACCAAACCACAACGGATCCCCAGCCATCTATCTCTCTGAACGACGCATCACGACGCGCCTCATATACTAAAACTTGGATCTTCAGCTTCCATTCGAGCCATGGCCATGGACGACGCGTAATAGTTCCTTATTGTGATTTTCTGTAATAACCTCGAATTTTCCAGCCGCTCCAACTTCTAACTTTCGCCCGGCGCGGCGCGCACACGAACACCAACCCACAAAAATACAATGGCGACCGCTTCACCGACGCCGATGGGAAACGGCCTCGTCCGGAGGACCTCCCAGCGTCAAGCCCTTCGACGTCTCCCCTCGAGACCGATGGTGAATCGCAGCGATAGTCAGCCTGCCCCTGCTAGTGCAGCAATGATCAATGGCCAACAACAACAACCACCACAAAAGTTCAGCGACGACAGTTCCGAAGATGAGATCCCGGTCCCCATGAAGCTCAGTGCTCTGACCAAAGCTCTCTTAAATGACGGAGCACCCGAAGCTGCTGAATGGCATCAATCACCGCTGCGGACGAGACGGCGAACAAGTTCCGCGTTCAATACCTCGATATCTTCGGCTTCGGAAGGTCGCAGGCAGCTTAGATCCGGCAGTGTACGGCGTGAGCAGAGGTCATCGAGACCTTCGAGTCCCGTCGTGAGCCGAGAAGCGAGTCCCATAAGAAAGAGGGTCGTCCGGCTGAGCAGCACACCGCAAAGCCTTAGCCAGATGAAACCTGTCAAGCGGCGGTCGACATCGGTTTCTAGATCCATTCGGCGGCCGCGATCAAACAGTCGGCCTGTCAGCCGGGATATGTCTCCGGATGAGAAGGGAGAGTCGCAGCTGGATTTGAACACGCCAGCAGCCGCGCGCGTTGTGCGTATCGGCGATGGTTCTTCCGGCAGCCGGAGTCGCGTAGGATCCTCAGGCCCATCCTCTGGACGATCAAATCAGGAGCGTTCCATCCTGGATAGATCTGGCATCGAGGCGGAGTACGAGCAACCTGAGGAGCCTGCAACTATTGCACGAAATCCGCCATCCTACAGCCATGGGAGTGTATCACGATATCCTGCAACAGTAACCCGGACTCGTCCTGACGAGAACGCCAACCTTCAAAGTTCTATGCGTGTGAAACGTGTTGGGAAAGTTGCTGGTAGCTTTTTGAGTGGACCAGCTCGGCGTGGAAGGCGACGACAGAGCGAGGAGGAGGAGGAGGAGGCAAACGCAGAGGGCGAGCCTATCAGCTTGAGCCAAGAGCCCGAGAGCCAGCAGTCAGACGATCAACTCCTCCGCGATGGGATCCATAGCTTCAACTCGGGGAGCCCAATCAGTGGTAATGCAGCTGCTAGAGCGGTTCACCGAAGGCATGTGTCGAATCTCGATCTCCGCTCGGGGTCTTCAAGAAGCTCGCCGCGAGAGGAAGCATCTCCTCGAGAGTCCACCCCACAATCAGCAGAGCCTGAGCGAGCACCTACACCACCACTGGAACCTGTTGCGGACCACCAGGAGGAGGAAGAGATTCACTACAGGCGCCCTGCACCTCGCCCCGAGGTGCCATCTGGTCGCGACCAAGAGAACGATCCCATAGCTAGTTACAGACGGACAAAGCCTTCTGCCGACTCGAGACTCGAGAAGGTACCCAAGCGACCAGTAAGTGTCGACATTCTGCATCAGAAGATGGCTTCTCCAGAGCGAAAACCTCTCGCGAACGTAGCTCGGAATACACCACGCCGAGCTGCCCCACCGCCACCTCCCAAGATGTCCGTTTTAGACGTTGCGACGAGCACTGCAGGTGCCGCCACGACAACTCAGTCCAAGCAGCGAAGGAATATCCTCAGAGTCAACGGGAAGCCTTATACCCGACTGGACTGCCTTGGCCGAGGTGGAAGTGGCAAAGTGTACCGTGTGACGGCTGAGAACGGCATGATGTTTGCTTTGAAGAGGGTCTCGTTGGAGAATGCTGATGAGACTACCATTCGGGGCTACAAGGGTGAAATCGATCTGTTGAAGAAGCTCTCGGATGTCGAGCGAGTTATTGACTTGATCGACTGTGAACTGAACAATGAGAAGCAGATGCTCACAGTGGTAAGTTTTCCAGGATTGTCAAAATTTGAAGCGGAGACTTACTATCTATAGGTGATGGAAATGGGCGAGCTTGACTTTTTCAAGATGATTCAGAAGCGACAAAATCAGGAGACGGCCAAATTCGACCCCATCTTTGTTCGGTTTTACTGGAAAGAAATGCTCGAGTGTTTACGAGCGGTTCACCAGTACGATGTCGTTCACTCGGATCTGAAGCCTGCCAACTTTGTCCTAGTCAAGGGCCAGCTCAAGCTCATCGATTTTGGTATTGCCAATGCTATTCAGACCGACGAGACTGTCAATGTCCACCGCGATACCAATATCGGCACGCCCAACTACATGTCCCCAGAATCCCTGATGGATTCCAACAATCCGCATGGTGGTCGCGTCCCCGGACGTCCCAAGCTCATGAAGCTTGGTAAGCCGAGCGATGTTTGGTCCTTGGGCTGTATTCTCTACCAATTGGTTTACGGCACGCCCCCTTTCGGCCACATCCCTAACCCACTGGCACGATGCCAAGCCATCATCAACTGGAACCACGATATCGAGTTCCACTCG
This sequence comes from Coccinonectria pachysandricola, assembly GCA_003693555.1. Lineage (NCBI taxonomy): Eukaryota > Fungi > Ascomycota > Sordariomycetes > Hypocreales > Nectriaceae > Coccinonectria > Coccinonectria pachysandricola. Next base: position 455,144 of record QUZF01000002.1, read on the forward strand.
CGGGGCATGGGCGGTGTGTCTGTTCCACCTTCACTCATGCGCACGATGAAGAGGTGCCTGAACCGGGAGCAACACATGCGGCCAACGTGCGAGGAGCTTCTACACGAGACGGATCCCTGGTTGTTCCCCCCCGAGCTCAGCGAGAAGGCACTCCCCATGGACGAGGAATTGCTTGGTAGGATCATCCAGAGCGTCGTCACGAGGTGTCGCGAACGGATGCCCACGGAGGCAGAGAGCATGGGCGTATGGCCGCAGGCTTATTGGGCCAGCGTTAAAAAAGCCATGGCAAATAGGATGTGAGATGTTGGCTTCTGCCGCTTGAAAGAGATACGCTTATGATGGAGAAGTTCATTCGGAGCTTTTGACAAGACTTTATGACTGTTTGGTCCCCCCCCTAGCATGGAGGGGCATGGGCATTTCTAGCTCGGTGTTCAGGTGTGTTGTTCAATTCTCTGGCATGGTCTATTGCCCATTTTATATTCTGAGTCTGGGACTTTGTAACTCTGGTTGGATGGTAATTGATAGAGTTGGCATCTGGGAAACGATGACGTTCTATGTTTTCATTAGCGAACGATCGAATCAGATCATATTCGAACGTCACAACGGTATTCTTGAAAGATGATAAATTGTAAGATCGTGTTAATTATTGTACAGCCAGCTACTTGCTGGGAGATGGTACATGGGTCGATACATTGGTTGCTTTGTACATATCCATCGGCATCCCTCTCCTCGGTTTATTCTTCTCTCTTGAGCATCATTCGCAATTCATTCTGCATCATCCCATCCTCACAGCTGCTCCACGTCGTTGATGTTCAGCTCCGAAATACTGAGGATGGTGTAACGGTGTTTGCTCTTCGCCTGTCTCTTTCTCCGTTGCCTCCGCTTCTTCTTGATCTTGATACGCAGAGGTTCCGACTCGGTACCCAAAACAGTAGCTCGGCACTCAAACACTCGCTCATCGATGTGCGGCGCTCCCTTCATCGTATAGTCTCTGCTACCCAGGATGCTCGCGCGGTTCAAGCGGAGCACGTCACCGGGCTGAACCCCGGGCATCTTGAACGGTAGGCGGACCTGATCTCCCTCGCGGACGAGGTAGGGAAATCCATGGATGTGGACCGTGATGTAGTGGCCCGGCTGGGCGGCAAGGAAAGGAAGGAGGTTCTTGACCGAGTCGGCGATAGGCGTCGGAGGAGGAGCCGGGTGACTCTTCTTGAAAGCCAGGGGGCGAGCCTCTCCATCGGTTGGATTGGCGGCGTTTTTGGCGTGTCGTTCGGGGATTGGCTCGACAATGGGCGCCGTGGTGTTGAAGGCGCGGGCAGCAGCGGGCAAGATGCGCGAGGAGGTGAAACGCGCGCTGGGAGCCCGAAGCTCCAGCATGGAGCGAAGGAGTGCCCTGCTCATGATTCGACCGCAGTGCCGTTCGGGCGTAGGCACTGTTCTCTTCGGTCAATTGAGGGTTGGAGATATGGGAGTCGGCTGGTGAACGAGATCCTCGTTGCTCTTCTGCTGTGGGAAAAAGTTCACGAGACTCGGAGCTTGTTGCCGTTGGTGTGGCTTGACTCGGAGTAAGTGTACTGCCGGTGGCCCGGGCTGGGGAAGTAAGATAGTGGCTGATGGATGGTGGGCTATCGACCACCGCCAACGATAACCGCCACTTTTTTTCTCTAGCATCCTGAGATTTTCAGCGTCAACTTCTCCGCCGAAACAGACGCAGCAAGACCCTTACCCGGAAAGCACCGACATCATGGTACGTGAATATTCGCAAGCTTAATCTTTCATTCGCACGATGCTGACATTTTTCTACAGCCTCAGAACGAGTATATGGAGAGATGGCGCAAGCTTCACGGCCGCCGTCTCGATCACGAAGAGCGTCTCCGCAAGAAGACCGCCCGTGAGGGTCACAAGGCATCGCAAGATGCTCAGAACCTGCGTGGCCTGCGGGCTAAGCTTTACCAGAAGAAGCGTCACAACGAGAAGATTCAAATGAAGAAGACGATCAAGGCTCACGAGGAGCGCAACATCAAGACGGCTGACAAGGAGGACAACTCGACGCCTATGCCTTCTTACCTGCTGGACCGCTCGAACCCATCGACCGCTAAGGCGCTGAGCAGTGCCATCAAGAACAAGCGTGCAGAGAAGGCTGCCAAATTCAGCGTGCCCCTACCCAAGGTGCGAGGTATCAGCGAGGAGGAGATGTTCAAGGTGGTCAAGACGGGAAAGAAGATCCAGAAGAAGGCCTGGAAGCGCATGGTGGCGAAGCCCACCTTTGTCGGACCCGACTTTACACGACGCAACCCCAAGCACGAGCGTTTCATCCGCCCCATGGGTCTGCGATACAAGAAGGCCAACGTCACTCACCCCGAGCTGGGTGTGACGGTGCAGCTGCCCATCATCAGTGTCAAGAAGAACCCCCAGAACCCTCTCTACACGCAGCTTGGTGTCTTGACCAAGGGTACCGTCATCGAGGTCAATGTTAGCGAGCTGGGTCTGGTCACGGCGGGTGGTAAGGTCGTCTGGGGCCGCTACGCGCAAGTGACCAACAACCCCGAGAACGAGGGCTGCATCAACAGCGTCTTACTGGTTTAAGGGTGAGGTGGTCCGTTCTGTGTGTTGCTTGGACGGGTTCTTGTTCAGGAGGCATGTAAAGGCGTCAGGGCGTTTTGTTTTGCGGAGGATTGTGACAGGGAGAACACGACCAGGGCATTCATTAAGCCTATCAGGAGGTTAAAGAAGGAGGGCTCTTTTAGAACAACAGCGAGAAAAAAAAAAGGAGGACCTCCCTTTTCGTTTTCGATTCTGGTTCAAGTGCCCCAGGAAGCAGAGGAAGCCTTGGGACCCAGGAAAAGATATCCGTTGATAGATAGTAAAATGTGACTCCTCATGGCCTAATTGAGCCATTCTTCAAGAGACTCGCAGACTGCTCCCCGAATTCGACGATCGCTTTCTCGGCTCATTCCTCACGGTCTATCAGAAGAACGTATATCATTCTGATATCTCAATTTTCAAAGTGTTTATTTCAAGCATGAACTTGATAGAGCATGCGAGTTTGGAGATTCTCACTTTGAACTTTGGCAAGCTTTGGCCTAGGAAAGCATCTCGAACAGTACATTCTACAGCACTAAAGACCAAATCTACCTGAACCAGCTCATTTCCTCATCCAACCCTCTCACAACGAACGAGTACTCAGAAGATTTGATGTTCACGGCGTCTCCGGCTCCACCCATCAACGACAGAAACTGCCGCCCAAGAACTGGAGACTAGGCTTGTTAGAGACAGGCTCCATGGCGACCAACCACATGCTGTTGAAGGGTCCCTTCCGCTATAGCTTCTGTAAGCCGCCCGCTGGGGGAGAAAAAAAAACAAGGCGGTGACCACTAACAGCGATAAATTTATTTTTCTGCCCGAAGCTAAGAAAATCGCATCCATTTTGCGTCTGGGTCCCCTACTTCGCCGCATTTCTGCCCGTTTGCGACGCTCCTCTCTTCCCTCTTTTCCTCTCCATACATCCTCACTGCAATCCTCTACTCCCCTTGTTACTCTGTGCTGTCAAGTCCAGAGCTTCTCACTACAAGAAAAAACCCCGCCAACATGAGCGGCGATCATATGGAGGTGGAAATGGCTGAGCAGAAGCTCAAGACCATGGAGCACAGTGAACAGCACTACTTCAAGAGGTGAGTTTCTGCCCATCCTGCGCACGTCTTATCGCGGCTGCTAACGAGCTTTGCGCTACAGCTACGACCACCATGGTATGCTTAGGAACTCCAATTTTAACACCTATGCCGCGTTGCGTCGAAAGGAATATTCTTGCTAACGGGTTGTCGCGTCGCAAAAGGCATCCACGAGGAGATGTTGGTACGAACCTCCCCTCCTCTACCTCCCCGCAACGCAGAGAAGAGTGCCCCGCTAACAGGATTGTTCGCCGTGACAGAAAGACGAGGTGCGCACACGATCGTACATGAACGCTATTGTCCAGAACAAGCACATCTTCAAGGACAAGGTCGTTCTCGATGTCGGCTGTGGTACCGCCATTCTGTCCATGTACGTTTTGCTCCCATCCTCGCCCTCGGCGCCAATGTCCCCAGCTTTGCCCCGCCATCGTTCAGCAACGAAATCCAGGGTCCCTTCCCCCGCCAAGGACGCGAAGAAACAATCGCCAGGGGAATGAAAACAAGACAGAGTCTAATCCTAATTGCAGGTTCGCCGCCAAGGCCGGTGCTAAGCATGTCATCGGTGTTGACATGTCCACCATCATCTTCAAGGCCCGTGAGATCGTCAAGGTCAACGGCCTCTCCGACAAGATCACCCTGCTCCAAGGCAAGATGGAGGAGGTTGAGCTTCCCTTCCCCAAGGTCGACATCATCATCTCTGAGTGGATGGGATACTTCCTTCTCTACGAGTCCATGCTCGACACCGTTCTCTACGCCCGTGACACATACCTCAACAAGGATGGTCTCATTTTCCCCGATAAGGCCACCATCTTCTGTGCCGGTATCGAGGATGGCGAGTACAAGGACGAGAAGATTGGATGTAAGTTCTGATCCGCAAGCTACGATGATTGAAGAGGGGAGAACATGAGCTAACCGACCTTCAAGTCTGGGATGATGTCTACGGCTTCGATTACTCGCCCTTGAAGGACACCGCTCTATCCGAGCCCCTCGTCGACACTGTCGAGCTCAAGGCTGTTGTCACTGACCCCACTCCCGTCCTCACCCTCGACCTTTACACCTGCACCACCGCCGACCTTGCCTTTGACATCCCCTTCAAGCTCTCCGTTAAGCGTGACGACTTCATCCACGCCCTCGTCTCGTGGTTCGATATTGACTTCACCGCCTGCCACAAGCCCATCCGCTTCTCTACCGGTCCCCACACGAAATACACCCACTGGAAGCAGACCGTCTTCTACCTCGAGGACGTCGTTACCGTCCAGGAGGGCGAGGAGATCGACTGCCGCCTCCAGGTTCGTCCCAACGACAAGAACCGCCGCGATCTTGATGTCCAGCTCTCCTACGAGCTCCAGACCCAGGACGCCAACCGCGCTGCCAAGGGCCAGTGCGAGTACCGCATGTGTTAAACTGCCCCTGCAGCCACAACTTGCTGCTCGCAGGGCTTACTGCTAATGACGGAATGATGGGTACCAAGGACTGCAGCGTACCGTGAGCCAGCCGAGTGTGGGGTTCGAGGAAGAGGACCATTCCCTCCCCCAAAGACACGGCGGCGCTGAGACGGGATATTTACTCCGATGAGTTAAAATGCATGTATATGACTGATTATCGTCTCTTTGGTGTCTTTTATGAACTGTATAGGAGGGATAAAATAGGGAGGGGGGCTTGGTAGATCGAGCATGAGGGAGGGTGGCAGGTTGACGACCCGTTATGAGTGATACCACCAAACAGCACTCCGGAGCCACCTAGTCAATAGATCATTTTCTTGAACTTGCCTTTCTCCATTTTCCGTGAATGACGTGAGAATTTACGCCGTTGCTGCGATTGTTACCTGGCCAAGTGTCGAAGAAGATAATCACTCATGTAAACTATGATACTTTTCAGATGGAGGGAAAAGGCTGCACGCATATATATGTAGGTTGCTTGAGTATCGGTGCAGGTTCTTTTTGCATCCGCATTGCGCAATTCTCACTTGGATGTGTATTGGTCATGACCATTCAAAAACATCAGAAATCATCAAAATTGTAGAAATTTTCATTCATCGTTAATCCTGGCCGAGCTGTCGCTCAATTTAACCAGGTGAAAGAGGTGAGGTTCTAAAGCCTCCCTACTCTCCAAATCGCTCTTTTATGGCTACCTTAGAAGCTTCCCGTAAGGCGAGCCTTCGAACTTCCCGTTCGAAACCATGGCTCCCATTCTCACAGTCTCTCCCACGTTGTTTTTACCAAGCAACTCATGCCCCACCTGCAATTGTATCCTGCCATCTTCCTATGAGCCGTACTGCTTGACAATCTGGGCCACCCTGTTAGCCAGTTCATCGGCTTCTGAGCGCGTGGCAGCCTCGGCGTAGACCCGGCAGGCGTTCTCGGTGCCACTAGCGCGAGCGAAGGAGCGGGCGTTGGTGTACTTCTTGACGACCTGGTCGATCTCATCCTGGGCACCAACGGGGTGGCTGAGACGACGCTCAGCGTCGGTGGTTTGGAAGAGATCCTTGTCGCCAACCTCGACGCGGACGAGACGGTTGGGGAGGTCGGTGTAGGTCATGGCCCAGTCCTTAAGGGACCATCCCTTGTGTGCGAGGATAACCTCAACCATGAGCATGTCGGAAATAGCATCGCCGACGGTCTGGTTGATGAGGTCGCTGACGGCAGCGAGGGTATCGAGGGCGTCCTTCTGGGCGGGCGACTGGGGCTCGGTCTCGTGGAAGGCACGGATGGCCTCCTGAGAGAATACGACAGTGCCGTGGCCGTTTGCCTCGAAGTAAACGCCGACATCGAACTGGCAGGCGACGTGGTGCAGGTGCTTGACACCGGTAGGGGTGAAAACAACGGGGAGCTGGAGGTGCTTCTCGATGTAGTTCGTGCTGGCACCGTTGGCGTAGGCGGTTTGGACTACGCCGATGCGGAGGTCCTCGTCAAGGCCGGCAGAGCGGACGAGATCACCGATGAACGAGGCGTTCAGAGACGAGATGCGATCACCGTCAAGCATGAAGAAGCCGGTGTCAGGGTCGATCCAATAGTAAATGAGACGGTCGGCGTCACCGTCGAGGGAACAGCATCGGACGCCGGGGACGGCCTTGGGGCTGGGAGGGGCTCGCTGCTTCGTCTTGACAAAGTCGGCACCAGACTACATCTCGCGTTAGTGAATGTGACCGATCATGGCTTGGATGGTGAGATGGCCTTACATCAAGGTTGAGAACTTCAGGTCGGAGAACATCGTCGTTTACGACCTTGCAATCGAGGCCTGTGACATCTTTAGGCAGCACCTTGAGGAACTCGGAGAGCTTGGGTCCGCCAACACCATTGGCGCAGTCAACGACAAGCTGACCCTGAACCTTCTTGCCACGCAGAGCGCGAACGAAAGCTTCGGACATCTTCTCGTAGTAGCCAGCCTCGCTGGTCTTTCCGTAAGAGTTAGGGGTACCCTCGGTGTTGACGCAGCGGGTCAGGTAGTGCAACTGGGGAGTGGTGAGGATCTTGTAGTCGGTGTAGTCGGTGTTGGTGGCCTCGAAGGCATCGGCGAGGGCAGCGACGAGCGAGTGACCGGAGGGGCGGGTGTCGCGGCCGTAGACGACGCGGGCGGGAGCAGAGAGGTCGATCTTAAGCTGGGCAGCGAGAGCCTTGTAGGTGTCGAGCAGATCCTGGTCGGAAGAGCAGTTGACGAGCTTGGTGGCATACGCCTCCCACTCCTGCTCCAGCATCTCACCCATAGGGTCGACAATCTTGACACCGTTGTCGACGGCTGGGTTGTGGCTAGCGGTGATCATGACACCGATGGCCTGGCCGTTGAGCTTGCGGCTGCGCAGGCCGGAGAGAAGACCAACACGGAAAGAGACGCCGTTGAGAAGGTCGGCCTTCATGCGGAAGCCGGCGGTGCCGTACTTGTACACATGGTTGGGCACGATGGGGTGCTTGGCCGAGGCGGCGAGGATCTTGTCGTCCATGTTGATGAGAACGAGCGATGATTGTAGGAGGTAAAAGGGGGACGAGGAGAGCAAGGACGCGGAAGAAGGTGGGATAAGCTGGAAAGCTTATGACTGAAAGCACAGGAGAGCTGCGTGGGGGAGGGGAAGAAGGAAGAAGGACGGAGAAGGTGGGCAGTGAATATAGAATTCGAGAAATGTTGGGTTGGGATTTCGAGATCTTTATGAAACGACGAGTTAATGAGGCCGCCGCAGAGTTGAGGCGGGGGACAACCCAGCATGTAGTGCCACCCCGCCCGTCCTACAACCAAAGCTCTCGATCCATCTTCATGCTGTAGCTACAGTAAGCTGCGTTACTACGTACGTATCCTTAAGTTTAGTATCGGACGCCCCATCCGAGGCCCATCACCACGGCTACTGCAGTACCTTACTGCGTACTAGGTAGGGGTAGATAATTCACTTTGCGTACATAGTTTCCTATTGCATGACCCCGTGAATGTGTACAAACACACCTGTTCACCAAGAGGCAGAAAGTACTACTTACAGGGGCCACGCTACAGTGACCTCAGTGCCATTTACAGCTACCTGTCCGTTACGAGGTGAGTTTGTCTTAGTAGTCCGCCCCTCCATGCCCCGCCGCGCCCCGCCTGATCGCCTGTCTGGCTCTGGCAGTTGAGGCTGGGACCTGGCCTTGGCTTTTCTTGACTCCGTGTCTTGCGCTGGTGCAAGGAGAGGAGAGAAGAGGCTCGTCACCGCTGCCGTGAGGTGGGAGTGATTGGACTGAGACAGCGATTCAACGCCTCAGCCGCTATTGGCAACCTCACATCAGCCTCCAGGTGTCGAAAGGTGATATTGGGTAATCTTGGCTGAAAATTATCTGGAGTTGGTGGCCGTGGCCTGTGCTCACACCTGAAGACAGACCAGAGCTTCCATCTGCTTGCTTGCTTGCTGGCTTTGGCGAGATGAAGCGGTATGAGCTAATCATTCGATGGGTTCAGTCAGGGAGTCCGTTAAAGTGGCAGACCCTGTGACTCGGCATGCACGTGATTTCGCGCCATCGACTCGGAAGCAGGCACGCGAAGTAACTTCAGCGACGCGAACTTCCTCAAGAGAGAGATGAGAGGCGTCACTCTGCGGCAGTAACGTTCGCATCGAAGCTGCATTTGCCGTTCCAGATGTACTAGCTTGGATATCTCATTTTTGGTACCCGAAGTCAACGTTCCTGGGTTCCCATCCCATTCCTTGAATACTCTGGCCACCCCGTCGAAATTCTGGAAAGTGCATCATGGATGACGCAGTCTCGGCGAACCCCCAATGGCTGGCTTGGGTAAGAGAGTGGCTTGACCTGGCCAGAGAACGCAATTCAAAAGGCGTCACCACGTACAGGAAGGCATATGAATCCCTAAAGGCCTGTCCCATCGTTTTCGAGCACCCAGCGCAACTCCAGCAGCTGAAAGGCTTTGGTCCCAAGTTGTGCCAACGTCTCGAGGACCAGCTTCAGAAGCACTGTCAGGAAAATGGACTCTTGATGCCACGACACCCGCGGACACGGAAGGCAGGTCAAGATAATGACGAAGATGCCCCGGAGCGCCCGGCCAAGAAGGCTCGCAAGCCAAAAGCTTATGTTCCCGTCTTTCGTTCCGGCGCATTTGCTCTTCTTGTCGGCCTTGCTACACAGTCCGAGGATGTAAGTGCCGGTCTTACGAAGGCCGAGTTGATCGAGGTTGCTCAACCTTACTGCGATGCATCGTTCGCAGCGCCAAGCGACCCGACTAAGTTCTACACTGCTTGGAATTCGATGAAGACGTTACTTCAGAAGGAACTCGTTTATGAGCGGGGACGACCACTGCGAAGGTATGCATTGACAGACGAAGGTTGGGAAGCCGCGAACAGGATTAGACAGACGGATCAATGGCAGGCCGTTGACAACAACGGTGAGCCGTCAAATCAGAGATTGGCTCTCGAGCCCGAATTACCGCCACTTGAACTGCCCATATCTAGGCTGCCTTCGGTGGAGGTTGCTGAAGCACCATGGGAACAGTCAGAGTACACAAATGTGGTATCGGATGGGCCTGAGGTTGCTGGCGACAGTGGCCTGCCGGTGTTCACACCGATCCGCCTACCACCGGGCTCTTTTACCGTTCATCTTGTTCTCGACGTTCGAGAGGTCAGAGCGAAAACTGACCGTGACTACATGCAAGAAGAGCTGACGAAGCAAGGCGTTAAGCCCATCATGAGGAGCATGGAACTTGGCGATGCACAGTGGATAGCCAAATGTCACGACCCAACGTTACTTGCGCGTCACGGCGCCGAAGGCGACGAGGTTGTCCTGGATTGGATTGTAGAGCGGAAGAGATTAGATGATCTGATTGGCAGTATCAAGGATGGACGATTTCATGAGCAAAAGTTTCGATTGAAACGATCCGGTGTTGAGAAGGTCATCTACATCATTGAAGATTTGTCAATGGACCAGGAGATGAGAGAGAATCATAAGGAGCGTGTGCAGTCGGCTATTGCTTCAACGCAAGTCGTCAATGGATATTTCGTCAAGAATACGACTAAGATGGATGAGACGATCAAGTATCTCGCGCGCATGACGGCTATGCTCAAGCGGACATACGAGCAACGTCTCCTAAACGTTATCCCGACAAAAGTCCTGACAGCCCAAAACTACCTTGCGCTTCGCGAACACCTGAAAGGACAGGATCCGCCATCAAATTATTACATCACATATCCCGCCTTCTCATCCTTGGCCAGCAAGTCGGACATGATGACGTTGCGAGACGTATTCCTGAAGATGCTCATGACAACCAGAGGCGTTACGGGAGAAAAGGCCCTCGAAATCCAAAAGAAGTGGAAAACACCTTACGATTTTGTAAAGGCGTACGAAGCATGCGGGTCTGGACAAGCAAGTTTCAAGCGCAAGTGGGAACTCGTCTTTGACCAGACAAGCCATCTTGTTGGACGCAAAAAGATTGGCAAGACTCTGAGCAGGACAATTGCCGAGGTGTGGGGGAGTGCCAGTCTAGCAGGTAAAATCACACATAATGATACCCAGGCCGAATCTGGGTAGAGACTGCGAATATGAATATAGATGCAAATGATGACCTCTACTCCTTTGCCCCGAGCGCTTGGGCCACAGATCTCTCGACCAGCTTCTCCAGCAGAGGAATCCCCGCAGAGCTGTTGTCGCCACCCAGGATACCTGCCAATGACTTCTCGGCATACTTGGCCATCATGTCAACCTCTACATTGACCGTTTCGCGCTCCTTCTTCTGCGCAAGAACAACCTTCTCCTGCGTGTATGCAATAAGCATCACCTCCCACCAAGCATCCACGTCGTTGACGTTTGTCACCGTCAGACTAGTTCCGTCAATGGCGACGTAGCCCTTGTACACGATGTACCGCAGCATATCGCGCCGCCGAGGCTGGAAGCGGAACGTCAGGGCATTGCCGTCCTGCGCGACAGACAGGATCTCAGCCGTGGTGTCAACGTGACCCTGCACGAAGTGTCCCCCCATACGGGTATCAGCACGGACAGCACGCTCGAGGTTGACGTTGCTCTTCTCCTTGAGACGGCCAAGGTTGGTGACGCGGAGGGTTTCCGGGGCGACGCCGATGGTGAATGCCTCGGCAGTGAAGGAGGTGACGGTGAGACACACGCCGTTGATGGCGATGGAGTCGCCGTCGTGGCAGTCGTGGAGGAGATCTGAGCCGGAGGGGAGGGCGATGGTCATGGAGGTGCCGCCGGTAGAATCATTGGTGTCGAGATGGGAGACGACTGTGAGTTGTGAGTGAGTTGTGCTTCGCCGTGCTTGGCATGGCGTCAACTAACCGCCTACGGCCTCGACAATTCCAGTAAACATCGTGGCGTGAGGTGTGAGCGTGTTGTCTTCTTAGGGAGCTATGAGCATGTGTAAGCCAGCGATGCCGGATGCAGCAGTCATGTAGATGACGGTATAATGTGTATATAGTACTCACACTGGGGACACGCAACGACAATGTCTGAACTTCTAGGAAGCCCTGTGCTGAGAAGTACGCTTTCTGATCGAGACGAGGTAAGATGCTAGAATCTCGAGCTGACAACGCCAGGACGATATGGCAATGCTGTCTTACGAGCGATGACAAATGATGCCGAAAGGACTAATACGGGGGGAATCGTAACTCAAGCACCTCAATAAGCCCCGCGTCCTGCCCCGTCGTCTTCGTCGCTTATCGATAACGACCCGCCCAAATTTTTCTGTTTCCCTCTCAACCCGCAGAGACGAAGAGCGAAGTGGAGGCGGGGCAGCTTTGCGACGACCAAACGGAAAGGGAATTGGCTAACGAGTCGACAAATCTTGAACTTTCAACCTATTCGTTTTTCATTACTGCGTCAGACGACTGCTGAATTACATAGGTTCGGCTCCAACAAGCGAACCTCGAACTACTCCCCGACTTGCTCCCTACCTCAACCTTCCCGGTTCCTACAACCTTCGGACCTATAGAATGGCACCCTCGCGGCCAGACAACAAGAGGCCGAAAGTCGACATCGCCAAGCTCCTTGTCGATGCCCAGACCAAACTCGAAGTAGGCGATATCGAAGATGCCGCCACCCTCGCAGAACAGGCGCTCGAGGCGACCGGCGAGGGCGGTGACTTTGAGCTCAGCGCTGCTGGCCTGCTGGGCACAATCTTCGTCGAAGCCGGCCAGATCGACGAGGCGCGCGCCTGTTTCGAGCGCACTGTGAAACTCGATCCAGAGGGTTCCGTGGACGAGAAGATTGGTGGCGGGCCCGAGAAGTTCCTCCTCCTTGCTCAGCTCAGCGAAGATGGTGGTCAGGACAGCGTCAGCTGGTTCGAGCGCGGAGCCACGGCCCTTCGTGCGCAGATCCAAGCTCTCTCGGACTTGCCTCGCAAGACAGAACAGCAAACCGCTACGATCGACGAGAAGCAGCAGAAGCTTGGTGGTGTACTGTGTGCCGTGGCGGAGGTGTACATGACGGATCTATCGTGGGAGGAAGACGCGGAGAACCGCTGCGAGGCCCTCGTCACCGAGGCCATGCTTATCGCACCCAAGAGTCCAGAGACGTGGCAGACGGTAGCCAACGTGCGCATCTCACAGCAGCGCATGGATGAGGCTCGCGGCGCATTGAAGCGCAGTCTCGAGCTGTGGCAGGATCTGCCCCCTAACCACCCTGACATCCCCGACTTCCCCACTCGCATCGCTCTAACGCGATTGCTTCTCGAGGCGGAGATGGAAGAGGATGCGCTGCGCGTGCTAGAGCTGCTCGTTCTGGACGACGATCACAGCGTCGAGGCGTGGTACCTGGGCGGTTGGTGCATGTACATCTTGGGCGAGAAGGCTGCTGTCAAGCACCCCGGTGACGAGGGCAAGGCGAAGAAGGCGTATTGGAAGACGGCGCAGATTTGGCTTACGACGTGTCTAAAGATGTACGAGATCCAGGATTATGAGGATGAGCGCCTGGGTGAGCACGCGAAGGAGCTGCTGGAGAGCATCAACGAGGAGATTGGTGAGCTTGTCGAAGGCGAGGAGGATGAGGAAGAGGATGAAAGTGACGAGGATGGCGAGGACGATGACGAGGAGATGCAAGGATAGATGAGATTCGAAATTTTTGGGAGGGGAGAAGTAAGCTTCTCTTGGTATGATGTTATGGCATTAGACAGCGTTCAAGGAAGGCTCTGAGATATAAGGCATGAGGCATGCCAGGATCACTTTTGTTTGTATAAAAAAGGAACGTGTCTGAGACTGTCAAGTTGGGGTGTGTGACCTCTCTTCACGACTTCTGTCTATTACCCGATGGTGAATGGGTAAGTTTGGTTCTTCATATGGCGTACCCTCGAAAATCCCCCCCTTCTGAAGAAACACTTCCTCGCTCACCTCGATCCGGCCCATCGTTCCCGCAACAAATCCCAGCAAAGCCCCAACTCCGTAATATGCATATCCGACAACGCAGCCCTCCCTATCCAGAAAAGCAGAGTCTACGCAGCCTCCACCCTGAGCTTCTCGACGCCCTCGATCGGCATGTCATCATCGTCTTCCTCGACCTTACCAGCCAGGCCCCTCTCCCAGAGCTGCCTCCCCGTCAGCTTGGCCGGTTCCTTGACCCTCGCCTTCTTGAGCTCGGCCAACCTCTCCTCTTCTTCGCGCTCCCGCTGCTCCGCCATCTCCCTGACGAAGCCCTCGCGCCACTTGATGAACGTCTCGGGCGTGACCCTCGTGCCGTGGAACTTCTTGTTCTCCTCGCGCTCGGCGGCGCGCAGGACCTCCTCGTGCTGCCTGGTGACGGCATCCTTGCGCTCTTGAATCAGCTGCTCGGCGGCCTCTTTGAGGGTGGAGACGATGGCGAAGACCATGGCCATGCCGAGGCTTTCCTGGATCGTTTCTTCCACGCTGGCGAGGAGGTGCTCGCGATCTTCGGCGACGTTGAAGTGCTCATGGGACGTGGCGTTGGGCGGAGCGAGGAGGTCGAGGTGAGGGGGCTTCTCGGGGTAGTCTTCGGGGTACCGCACTTGGAGCAGCATCGTGGGTGGTTCGCTATCTTCTTCGTCGAGGATGTCTAGAGCGATGAGTATCCTGAATTCGGTCTCGGATATATCTGTCAAACGTTAGATTTCGAGAAGGCTAACCTATTCGTCGCGCGGATCGGATCGGATCGAACCTGTGATTTCTTCGGGGAAGATGGACTCGAGGACCTCGCGCTCCTCGATCTGATCTTCGCGACCCATTTTGAACGATTGTGCCCGTATGGGATCGACTCGTGGTATGGCGCTACGCTTGGTGTAATATCTAATACGGTTCTGAGTCTCTGGATCTTGGGGCTTAACGACAGAGGCTGCGGATGATGATAGTGGGGAGTCTTCTCGTAGCGGGGTGAGGCGCTGTCCGAAAGAGCGTAGCGCCTGACCGCCAAGCGAGAAATGCCACTGTCAACGTCTACTTGGACACAACAACCGCTAATCTACTACTCTATTTACTCCATCAAGATGGTATGTATCCACTAGCAAGAACGTTCTCCAAGCCTCTGCCATGGATGGAATGTGCCTCTCGTAGCCAGGAATAGAGAGAAGTGCGTACATGTCCCGCTTTCAATGTGTTGGCAGTTACCAAGTGGTAATCCCAATGGGTTCCGTGCCAGTAAGTCCTCTGACCTTCAGTCTATCTGCTCTCCTATCAAGATACTCTTGATATTGTACCTTGGGAACGGTCCTATTGTTATCTTCCCATATATGATACCCAGTCGCTTCCCATACCACGAGCTGCTCGATGAAGTTATCCCGCGGCTTGACCTTGCGCTTCTTCCTAACCTCTCGGAGAGTCGTATCGAGATCCAAGCGATGCTTGCGCATCAGGTAAGCCATCGCCACGGTTGCTGAGCGAGACCTTCCAAGCTGGCAGTGGACAAGCACGTTCCGTGCTGGAGGGTTGATGGTGTCTTGAGTCTCTGGTTCGCTGTCCTCCAGGCTGGAAGCTGAGCGCGTCGAATTAGCGGGTTTGCGTAGCGACTGAGAGTCGATGAAGTTGCATATATCCTCGAGCAACGCAAGGATATCCATGGTGGAGTTGTCCAGACATGGCACGTAGAGGTGACGTTCCGCCGGAATAATCTTCCTATATTCTGGATGGTGCCATTTGCGCCGGTTGCCATCCAGCAGAGATACAACGGCCGTGATGTTGTTCTCATGCAGTATTCGCCGCCTCAGGGAGCTAGTGACGTTTCCCACAAAGAGGTGAGACCAAACCTCCGAGATGGAGGGGATGTCGGGATCGAACATGGACATATCTGACGTCCTCTGTTCGAGAAACGGGGGAGATGGTATTGAGTATGGACTTTGGGTATATGACACAATTGTTACTTCCGCTCTTAACCAACGGAAGAATTGATTAACCTCGGACAACTGTGCGATGTCTCACGATTCTTTTGCTTTTTTCCAATGCATCCATCCACATATCCAATCATGGCAGTACGTTCGAGTGGCCAGAAGGACGTTTAGATATTTATCATGCAAAGAACTGTACTCGACCAGGCAAGCCAGGCTAGCCAGGATTCTGATCGCGTATTACTACCAATGACGACCGAAGGTCCCATGCGAGTCGAGTCGGGTTTGGGTTGCTTGTTGTGATGGGGACTATCTATGTATGTAGCAGTGTTCTTCCACTACTGAGTTGGCATGTTTTACTACTACTACTACTCTAGATAGTATATGTGCTTCGTTGCTTTTATGAAACTAAGAAGTTTCATTACCAAACATACCTAGCTTCCAAGACTCTTCGAATCTTTGGTTGAATGATTTGAGGTGATGAATCGAAAGCCTCACTGTCCTTGGAAGATGTGCACTTGGACAAATGCACAAATTTTGTGCACGCCGAATGTTGGTTATTACTCTGCACTACTCTAGAGTAGTACTGCTGTACGTACAGCACTGAACGTATGTGGGGCACCTGCGGCCCCGCTCAAGAGCGGCAATCGCTGTCTTATCGCAAAAAAAAAGTTCGGAAGTTAGGAAATCGACTGGGTCTACTTGGATTCTTGCGGTTTCAGCTCTACATAACCACCCGAGTATCACCGCAATCATGGCCACGAAAAGCGCATCGGTCGGTAGCAAGCGAAAGTCTGCCCCTAGTGGTAAGAGCAAGTTCGATTCCAAGGTCAAGAAGGTGCGCGTCGAAGCAACCAAGCCTAGACGTGAGCCCAAGAGCGAGTCCGAGGATGATGAGCTGGACGACGCCTCGGACGACGAGGAGGGCGGCGCTGAGCTGGAGGGCGAGGATACCGAGATGAAGGACGCCAAGTCTTCAAACGAGAAGCAGTTTGATCGACGTAAGTTTTTGCCTTGCACTATTCGTCGAAGTTCTTGATGCTGATTCTTCTCAGCCACGGGCCAAACATCCCGCGAGTCCCACGCAAAGCAGAAGCAGCTGGCCCTGGAGCGCAAGGCCGCTAAACCGCTCGCCGACGAACTCCAGCGAACGAAGAAGTTGTGGGAGCGGTTACGACGCAAGTCACACGTTCCAAAGGACGAGCGACAAACTCTCGTAGACGAGCTCTTCACCATCATTACCGGACGCATTCGCGACTTCGTTCTCAAGCACGACGCAGTCCGAGCTGTACAGACCGCCATCAAGTACTCGACTCCCGAACAGAGGAAGCAGATTGCGCGCGAACTGAAGGGCACCTACGTTCAGCTTGCCGAAAGCCGGTATGCCAAGTTCCTTATCGGCAAGCTCTTGGTTCAGAACGACGATGAGATCCGCGACTTGATCATCCCGGAGTTTTACGGCAAGGTCCGCAAGTTGATCAACCACGCCGAGGCCTCCTGGATCCTCGATGATGTCTACCGAGGTGTTGCGACCAAGGAGCAGAAGGCCATTCTCCTGCGAGAGTGGTTCGGTCCCGAGTACGCCATTCGCGAGCTCACCAAGGACATGAGCCCTTCATCAGACCTCAAGAGCATCCTTGAGAAGGAGCCTAGCAAGCGGGGTCACATTATGAAGAGTCTCGTCGAAATGATCAACTCTCTTGTCAACAAGAAGATGACCGGTTTCACCATGCTTCACGACGCCATGCTGCAGTACTATCTCAATGCGCAGCCGGACACGGAGGAGTCGTCTGAGTTTGTTGAGATGGTTAAGGGAGATGAGGGTGGCGACTTGTTGAAGAACATGGCATTCACTCGTTCAGGTGCTCGTTTGGTGTGCATGTTACTCGCCAACGGTACCGCCAAGGACCGAAAACAGATTCTCAAGACCTACAAGGACACCTTTGTCCTCATGTCAGGCGATACATACGGTCACCTTATTATCCTGGCCGCTTACGATGTTATCGACGACACGAAGCTTACCGCCAAGTCCATCTTCCCCGAACTATTCGGCGAGGGCGAGGACAACCTGAACCAGAACGTCGTTGCGGCGGCCAACCAGCCTTTTGCCAGAACGACGTTCCTTTACCTCTTTGAGGGACTCTCAAAATCACTTTTCCCCGCCAGCCACTCCTTTGATGTCGAAATCCTTGAGGAAGTGCGCGAGCTCCGCACGAAGACGAGTAAGAAGGATGAGGACGTCCGCCGTGGTGAGCTGGTTGCTGCTGTGTCACCACAGCTTCTCTCCGCCATCGCTGCCGTGCCATCAGAGCTTACTGCTACGGCCTTTGGCTGCCAACTCGTCGCGGACACCCTCCTCTCCGGTGTCGGCGACAAGCAGAAGGCCCTCGAGGCCATCGCCCAGTCTGCGAATGGCAACCCCAGCGAAGAACCTGCCGAGGATGAATTGGCGCCCCAGCTTCACATCTCACGCACATCCTATGGCGGGCGCATGCTCAAGTCATTGATCCAGGGTGGTAAGTTCGACAAGGCCGCTGGCAAGGTCGTGCCCGTTGACCCTCCCTTGGAGTTCTCCAACATCCTATACCCTGTCATCAAGGATTACATCCTCGACTGGGCCACCGGACCCAGCTCGTTCGTTGTTGTCGGCCTCCTGGAGGCCGGTGACTTCACCGAGAAGGATGCGCTGAAGAAAACTCTGAAGAAGAACAAGAAGGCGCTCGAGAAGGCTGCTACCGAAGAGACGGCAGAGCAGAAGGCCGCTCGTGAGGCGCACGAGGCCATGGTTGCGGAGGGTGCTAAGAAGGGTGCCAAGAAGAACAAGAAGAATGGTGACAAGCCCGTGGGCAACATGGGTAGCAAGTTGCTGCTCGAGAAGCTGTGAGCTCCATTTGGATGTTCGAGGGATAAGCTTTTGTGTTTGATAATATGATTGGCGTTATACCGGGGTACTGAAAAGTAGTAACATGTCAAATTCGTTTCGTTTTCTGCAGTCGTTGCAGTCTCGTGACATGTTCTTGGTATTGAGTGTTCAGGGGGTTGGATATTCTGGCCGTGTCCGTGGTACCATCCCTTTGAGAAGATGTTTGCTTCAGCCACGACCTTGATCGACTACTAGAGAACTTAATCAGTAGATGATGTACTATTCATAACTCCCCCGATCATGTCATTGCTGACCCAGACGCTTTCCCTGAGATACACACCTACTGGTACTGACTTTGCATCCCGTTTCAACCTCGATCCTTTTCAGAATATGCCTACCACCTAACTCAGAGTTTGTCGCACAGAGAGATTGTCTCAACGTCTGTAGCCGCACTGCTGCTCGTGTGTCACTGAATCGGTTTACTCTGAGGGTTTACATTGGAAACGGCTTTGAAGCTTCGACGAGTCAATATAGGTCACAGGCCAGAGTCAAGACCGTTGAGCCCTGTCGCAGATTAGTGCTAAATGAATAGATCCTGACTGTAGAAAGTGTTTCGACACTCCAAACTTGTTATCACAAGGAACAATTCATCAGGGGCCCAGAGAAGTCACAACCTGTTCGCACCTAGGCTTGCTGTCCGTGTTACTCTGTAGCCGGTTCACGTGAATAGGGCCGTTTCCAATATATGCATAGAGCCCTATCTAGACTAGTAACTGGCACTTCAGATAGTACTCGGATGCGAAGGATGAAGTGTAACCAAGTTAGCATGAACGAATAGATGAGGGTCTGGTTTCTAGACAAGCCGTGCGAAAAGTTTCACCAGGCGGTTTCTTTGTCAACGTCCTGGCGGGTAGACAGTCCGTCCCGTGGTTCATGGTGTAGGTGGTTGAAACTCCCTCTTTCTTGAATGGAGATAGGGAAGCACCGCACAAGTCGTAGACATGTGCTCCCAAGGTCTATCCAATCATCGAAAGGTTTACTCTCTCGAAGCGAGCTGTGAATCAAGAAAGAGCTGTCCGTGCGAGGAAGCTGGCCGCATCTGGTAGTGCCCATCATGACTTCCCCCGATATTTGCCAGCTGTCGACAGATGGCGACCTCAAGATTCTTATTTTCTCTCGTGACGAATCTCTGTTCACTTTACTCCCTCTTTATCTCACTTTGAGAGCGGTGAAAGCTGTGCCGGCCTTTCTTTCTTTTTTACTTTTTTATTTACTTTCGCGCCGCATTAGCATCGTAGAGACAGCTGATCATTTACCTTATGATCTGTCTATTCAGGTGTCTGGTACGGTAATTCAAGCTGCCTTTCCCTCCCCTTCGTTCAAACACCTCTTCTGCTCTGCTCTCCCACGCGAGGATTGTCTGTTTGAAAGACCCTCTAGCCTAATTCACTACCAAAAACCCGTCGCAAACGATCGCTCACAACAAACGGCTTGCATCGTGTCACATACACGCAGGCTTCCAACTCTCCTCGCAATGATGCACAGCGATGTACAGTCACGCCACATCAGCCCCCGTGAGGCATGCCGTCCGGGATACACGTGGTATACGTGCTCGAAGAACGACTTCACCGGCTGTTGCAAAGACGACCCCTGCGATTTGGGTCGATGCCCTGATGATTCCGACGAGCCAAAACGCCCAGATAACGAGGATATCTTGCCTTTTCTTACCAAAAGCATCATCAAGTCCAGACCAATCACCAGAAGCATGTTCATCACACCAAGTCTCGTAGCGGGAAAGAAGTCGACGGTAACGGATGATGCTTCTTCGTTGACTGAAGGGGAAGAGGGGGACTCAATATCCATGACAGATTCGGGAACAACACATACGATCCCAAACGATAAGTTGGTAACCGTTACCAGGCACACCCTTATCATTACCGACAAGGCCCCTGAGACCTCCATCGCACCAGGGACCTCGTCAACTTTACCCGCCACAACTTCAAACTTGACCTCTTCGGCGTCCACAACTGCTTCGCCGCCAGAGACGACTTCTGCTATGGGCGCCTCTGGAGGAAGGGAACAGTCTCCTCCGACGGGGGCTATAGTTGGCGGCGCTGTCGGCGGTGCTCTGGCCTTTGCGTTCATCGGAATCATTCTCTTTCTATTTCTCCGCCGTAGGAAGCGTCCGAAGTTCGTACGTTCAGCATCTAATGCAACAGCTAAGAGCACTAGGCCTGACATTCTCGACGAGAAACGTGGCTATCCAGGTATCTCGCCACAGACGACTGGAAACGGCGACCCTTTCGCACCCTTTGGAGGTCGGTATCTGCATCCTACCCGATTCCAGTGTGGAATGGGTTTATGTTCCTTGCGCTATCAACTAACCTTCTAAAGGGCGAATTGACGAGAATGGCGACCCTTTGCCCCCTCATAGCAATGCATTTGAGATGGATGCTGCGAACACGGCTCCAGTCGAGTTACCTGCGGAGAGCATGAACTTGGCCAGCAAAGGCTCCCCGGAAGAGCCAGGCTCAACGGAAAAGAGGGCGACTCAGCTGCGTCCAGCATCGCAAACCCTACCTGCCGATCCGCGGGCCAACCTGAATGCCTCAGTCACAGATCGCCACCACCATACGTATGTGAATCATTGGAACCAGTATCAAGGTTCGCCGTCAGACGAGCACCAGAATAATAAGACGAACGGAGGGACAAACTAAATGAGAGAGAGGTATGATGGTTTATGTGGTGAAGGGGGAAGGAGAACAGACGGTGTCAACCTGCGCCGCGCTGCATTGATACCCACGACACTGGCTTTGACTATGGTCAATATCACACATTTGAGTTTCGAGCCGTCAATCTGGAAGTAGAAGTTCACAGAAAATCGAGAGAGAAAAAGTACCTGTAGCAAAAGCTAAATTTTCTTGACTCACTCGCGGGATCAGCAATACAAAACGAATCTTTTATGATTGTATTTCCAAACACGCGGGTCTGGGTGTGCCTTTCACGTACTGATGAAAATAAGATGAGTTTTTGCAGAGCCCTCTCTGCCATGCGCCTAAAATGCTGTAATTGAAGAAACCCCTTTGTCGGTCTTGTCCGTCCCTTTTTATACTCTTTCGCCTCCTCAACCGGAAATCTTCAACACGCCATGAAAACAATTGAAAGAAGCTTGGTGAGCTGACTCGTTTATCGGTTCTGAAGCTTGGAAATCTCGTCAAGCAGGTCTTGCAAGTCCTCATCCTTGATCTTGTCAGCCAGCGACGGGATCAGCGTCTTGGCCTCGTCGGCGTTCTCGCAGCATAGGGAACCTATCAATGAGTTGTACATGTGAGAAGAGGTTCGGGCCGAGTGTATCAAGTCCTCAACGGCAGAGCGTACCTAGCTGCGCCCTCTCAAACTTGGCAAGATTCTTGTGTGCGCTGAGCAATCGCTCGACGGCCTCGACGTTTTCCTTTTGCGTGAAGCGTGCGAAATGGTCCAGGTAGTTAAGCGTCTGGTTCAACATCCTGCCGGTGGGGGAAAAAGACACACGCAGTACGTTAGCAATCGCAAAAACCAGGCGACCGGGCTATGTGCGTAGGTGTGCATACTCGGTCTCGTTGACGTTCTTGCGGTCGTTTCGTCGCTTGGCGACGAGCGCGTTGAGGACGAGCGCCGCCTCGGAGAGGGTCAGTGTGTCGACCCCTTGGAACTCGCCGAGATTGAGCGTCGCGGAGGCTTCTTCGTTGCCCGGGGGCGGGGGCTTGGGACGCGAGGTGCGGTGATGGGACATGGTCGAGGTCGGTGTGCGAGCGCGTGCTTCGTTCGTCTCGAAGGGTGTTTTGCGCTGAGGGCTCGGTGATCAATGGATCAGATCGGGTGCTCGTCTCGAGGACGTGATCCTCTTCGAGATGAGTGCGCGTGTGTGGTGGCGGGCCGACAGAGCAGGGGTTGCGCCGCGCGATGATGGGATAAGAAGCTGTATATCGAACTGCTGGTGTTGAAGATGAAAGGAATATATCCGTAGTCGGCATCAGGCTGAGCTGCGTGCGAACCACCCAAGGATGCAGTACAAAGGTACCTCTCTGCCTGCTTGGCCAGATGCAATTTAGTGGGGCAGGCTCCCTGATGGGCCGCTGGAGTTCTGTGTGGCGCCCAGAGCAGCTCATTCAGTCAGTACTCAAGGAAAGGAGACGTTACGATAGGAATTGAAACGAATCATCTAACGACGACTTTAGAGTCACTGGATTAAAAAGCGAGTACTCTTCTCAAGAAGAACGGACAAGGCTCATCTGGATCTGCTGCTAACACTCCCTTTTCTTCTAGAGCGGAAACCTTGGTAGTTCATGGTCTCCCATCGATGGACTGGGTGAGCCTCAAGGGCAAAGCGGAACCTGACTTGAGCACATCGTTAGGTCGTCCGTCGGACTTGACATCATGTAAGACTTACTAGAACCGGCATGTGACTTGCTTCTGGTCCATAGCTGACCTTCGTCCAGGACTGTCTTCACCCTCATCATCATCAACAAGGCCGGCGGCTTGGTCTACAACAAGAACTTCCAAAACGGCCTGAATGAACTCTCCACCAACGACTACCTTGTCCTTGCTGGTACCTTTCACGGGTGAGTCTATCGCCTCGGCTGTAACCGCAGCTTCTCTGTCACTGCCGTTCTCTGAACTTGAACCTCTCACTGACGAACCAAACCAGCGTCCACGCCATCACATCGCGTCTCAATCCTATCAAGAACCTCCAGCATGTCGTCGATGGAAACAGACCGGAGCCCCCATCTGGCCTGGAAGTTATGGAGACGGAGAACTTCCGCTTGCAATGCTTTAACACGCTGACGGGGACGAAGTTCCTGCTCTTTACCGATACTACGCAGGCGAACGTGGACCTCACTATCCGCAGGATCTACGACCTCTACTCTGATTATGTCATGAAGAACCCGTTTTATTCCTTGGAGATGCCCATCCGGTGTGATATCTTTGACCGGAAATTATTGTCGTATATTCGAGAGATCAATAACCGATAACAAAGCTTTACTGTACGGGAACAAGGCTGGCTTCAAGGTCGGTAAACGGGGTGGTCATTTCAGAAATGTTGAGCAATCACTTAGAGTGAACCGTAGCTAGAGATGCGGCCTCTACTGGCTTATAATCAATCCTCTAATGAGCCACCAACTCTTGTCTATTGTACAGTTCCGGGGAACGCGACATAGTTCGGTACTTTCATCCACTATGAGGTGTCCATTTTATCTCCGTCGTCTTTCTTGCCTTCCTTGTCATCCTTCTTATCGCCAGATCCGCTTGCCTGGCCAGACTCGTCTTCTTCCTTGACGCCCTCAAGCGACGCCTTTGTCGCGGCCTCTTCTTCTTCCCGAGCCGCCTTCTCCTGTCGCGCCTTCTCCTCTTCCATGCTCATACGTAGGGCGAGAGCAAGTTCTGGCTCCATCTGCGGATCGAAACCAAACTCGAACTCTTCGTTACCACCTCCAGCGCCACCAGCACCGCTAGAGCCACCGGCGTTTTCTCCCAGTAAGATGGGCGTGGCGAGCATCTGGTCGCTGAGCAGCTTGCTGCTAGGCGGGATGACCACGAGATGGCTTCCCTCATTGGTCTTGACGTTATCGTTGAAGAGTTGTAGCTTCTTCTGCGTGGCATCATCATCGAGATCGCCAAAAAGAATAAAGTCGACAGAAACGTTGGCCTTCTTCATCTTCTTCGCCAGTGTTGTAAGCTCCTTGTCCGACTCCTCGACGGGCGAGCAGACGAAGACTATTATTCGTTGGCGTTGGGATCGGTTCTGTCTGTGCTTCAATGCGAGCTGGACACGAGTCAGTTAACCAATGTCAAGTTTAGGAGATGGAGAGATGAAACCTCGTACAGTAGCCACTTGAATGCCCGTCTTAAGGTGCGACGATCCTCCGATCTTCTTCTTCGTTCGGTGCAGACCCTCGAGAATCTTACCCTGCTCTGTGGTGAGAGTCACGAGTACCTCGGGACCCTTTCCACCCATGCTCATAAGACCGACCGACGATTCAGGATTGCCTTGTGTAATTGTCTGGAAGAGCAGGTTGACGGCATCTACCTGGGAATCGAATCGGGTTGGTTGGTAGTCGCCATTCCTGCTGCTCTCACTGTTGTCCACGACAACCATTACCGCCTCGAGAACCATCGTGTCTGTTTTAGGAGCTAGCTTGATGTTCGTTGAATCCTCAAAAGTCCTGAAAGGTGTGATACGAAAAAAGGTCAAAGGTTGGGGACTTGTGACGGCTGGGCTCTGGTTGAATGAATGAGAGAAGGCCGGAGAGTCAAGTGAGCTACCAGTGTCGTAAGGCAGTTCAGCCTGGCGCTCGCTCGAAGCTTAATGCGAGTACAAGTGTGGAGTACAAAGACTTCTGAAACTGTGCACGCTCACCCCTGTGCGGCGGTACCTGTACTTTGTAGTAGCTCCAGCATGTGCACCCTGGTTGCGTCAGGGAAGCTTTGATTACCTAATACAATCACTTGCCCTTCTCGACGTTTGTTTACTTCGATCAACTCCACAACCAGCATCGTAGACTGATCGATCGCGCCTGGGGTAGCTCTTTGAATTTTAACGATACGGACTATTCATCGGTCTGAACACCTCACTCACACCATACATATAATAAACGCGACGATTTCTCGAACCACAGCCATGGCGCCCGTACGAACGAAGAAGCGCGCATCAGACGAGAGCGCGACGGCTGACCTGAAGGTTTCCCTGCGCGCAGAGAGTCCATCGACACCCCATCAACGAAGTCCGATTAAGAAGCAGAGGGGGGCCATCACGTTACAACAAAAGCAGACTCTTATTGACAATCTGCAACTAGAGCGTATGAGGAGCTAAACTACGTGAAGATATATAAAGCTTACACTTGTGACAGTTACCGAACGCGCTCGACGACTCCGTGCTCAGTACAATATGCAAGCGCAAGGCCTCCGATCGCGTATAGAAATCCGTATCAACCGCATTCCCGTATCACTAAGAAAAGCGAAGATGGGCGATTTGCTACTCAAGTATATGGAGCAGGAACAAAGTCGAGATGCAAGACCACCTGTACCTGCCAAGGATGTACCTTCAAAATCGAGCTCTCAGAAGCACTTGGGTGTAGCGCAAAATCCTAAGGCTTCCGGACGCGTCCAAAATCGCATGAGGTTTGTTTCACCTAGGTCATCCAAAAAATCCGTGTGCTTATGGTTATTTGCAGCGACGCGATCTCGATGGACAAAGAAAATGGGTTTGATGCTAGTGAAACCGCCAAGAAGAGAATGAATGGTGTCAAAAACACAACCGTGGCTCCTGTTCGTCCTGCTCAGGTTCTGTCTCCCACTTCATCAAACTCGCGTCTGGCGAACAGACCGAACTCTCCCCCCACAAAATCAAGCATCGCTCGCCCCACGTCGTCTCCCCTCAAGAACGGTACATCTCGTCCAACCACGGCATCAAGTGTACTATCAAACATGGTAGAAAAAGCAAAGGCGTCAAGAGCAGGAGCCACAGCACGAAAAAACGCGGCATCGAGTGTTTCGAACCCAACCGGCACCGGCACGGTAACAAAGCCACGAGTAACCCCTGCAGCGTCTCGAGCTCCCGCAGCTCGACCGCCTACGCGTACTGGTCGCAGAATTAGTAATCAAAGCGAATCCAGCGAGGCTAGTACGGGGACAGTTGTCAAGAAGAGTGCTACGACGAAGCAATCTACAACAAAGAAGGGCGGTGTCATGAACTCTATCAGGAAAGGAGTCACGGGAGGATCCGTGAGAAAGACAGCGTCGAAGTCGACCACTGCGCCTTCGGCAACTACTAGCAGTACGGGGCGTGTGCTACGGAAGCGTGGATAAAATACAAGTCCGAGGGGCTTTGTTGTTTTTGGGAATGGCGTTCAGGATAAGAATCACGGTAAGGGCAGGGGCAGCTTGATTTCAAGCGGGTATCTAAGGGACGAAGAGCAACAAATGGGCATGTGCAAGCTCAGCAGGCGTTGATAGTCAATGATAATTGCTTTCCAGTGCTAATGCATGTTAGGTTGCGCTGAACTATTGAGGTGGTGGTAGTGGCGCGGCGGGCTTCTTCTTCTTCTTCTCCTCGACGAGCTCGATGTGGTCCTCTGGTATCTCCTTATACTTCTCGGTCAAGAACTCTTCAATCTCGGGGCTGACATCACCCTGTACCACGATTTCTTCTCCACCGCTGGGAACCTTGGTTACAGAAGATCCCGTCGCAAACTTCTTACCAAGATCCTTTGCGACCTGCAATCATGTCAGTGACGTGCTCGCTCCGAGTTGCGTGAAATTGGGTGGTCCTTACCTTCTTGAGCTCCAAGCCAAACACCTCTAGGCCTATCACGGCCGTGACGTACTTCTTCTTGTTTCGCTCGATTCGCTTAATGGTCACAACGCTCTTGGCAAGCTTCTCACTCTGCTTCGCTTCAGCAGCCTCGGCCTTTGCGGCCTTCTTCTGAGCGTCCTTTGCTGCTCGCTTCTGGGCGTCGACGGAAAGCGATG
The DNA here is from genome assembly GCA_003693555.1 of Coccinonectria pachysandricola. Classification (NCBI taxonomy): domain Eukaryota; kingdom Fungi; phylum Ascomycota; class Sordariomycetes; order Hypocreales; family Nectriaceae; genus Coccinonectria; species Coccinonectria pachysandricola. The sequence goes on from QUZF01000002.1 coordinate 481,919, forward strand.
CAGTGGCGGCTTCGAGGGCCTCTATAACCAGGTGAAGGTTCGGTCAGCGATTTCGCAGAGTCGGATGTCCGAGGATTGACGCACCCGCAGACCATATCCGGGCATATAGCTCTGGTTCGTTCTTCTCTAGCCATTCCTGGCACTTCTTTACGGTTCCGCCATATTCGCAATACTACTTGCCAATCGCTTAGCTCTGGATGCAGTGTACGGGATGGGGTCATCGGTCGCTGCGATGGATAGAAATGCGTACCTCCGGGGGCAGTGTGCAAACTGAAGAAGTTCTTGATTAGACGATATCCATAGCTCAAGGGAGTGCGCCAGAGAAGCTGGAAGGTAACATCAGGGAGAACTTACCGCCGCAATACTTTACGTGGCGACTCTGGGGGACGCCCTCTGCTTGTTCGGTGTCTGCCATGATTTATATGTGCAGATTCGTGGGGGTGTGAAGCTCTTGTGATTACAAGACGCGTGCAGAGTACCACCAGGTCGTCAGTCGCATGGGATGGCGGGGTAAAATTCATGGAGGGGCTCACCATCACCCAGCCATAACTGACTGACCTGAGGCACGAGCTGTGCTGTGTGGCTGGAGAATGTTGCTTCACTACTCCGCTGGTTAGTACTGTAGTCACCAGAGTGTTTCTCCACACCAGTTTAACCGCCGACCCAACTGCAACCTCACACGTCAATACATATCGAGACTCGGCGCTGCCGCAACCTGTAGACCTTGAGGTGTCAGCATGTCATGAAACTACGAGATCTGATTATTCACTTGGAGAATTTGACTTGTAAGGGGAAGACCAGCGTTTGTCCAGCTGAAGGCACCTGCTTGAAATCCGGCCTTGATACCTAGTTCATGGCTCCAAATAGGCATTCAACTGACCAGCGACTGCTTCGAGGCCATTTCTACTACACGATTTGTCTCGACCGACCTTACTTCCGACCCATTGTCCTGAAGAAAGCTACGCGTTCAGCTATTTCCATCGCCAGTTTGGGCTTGCTAGAGGCCCAATGGCTGCAAGTGCAGTCCAGCTAGCCGCCGAACGGGCGTACATTACGTCGATTGGCTGCACTCATGCCATCCAAATCCAATCAATGCTTTCGACCATCACCGTCTTGCGCGCGCCAGCCAGTTATCATCTTCTCACATCCTGGTTAACCCACATCCATACTTGTCACCTAAATTGGTAGCTGCACATGGTGCACCGATGATGATTGGGCACAACAACCACAGGTCACATCTAATGTGGGTGGGAGACGGACGGCTATGCAAGGCGGGCATTACCATCTTCAACCACGACCACCCGAGGCCATGACGGTATTCACGCTGCTCTCATCACCATTCAACATGTTCTGGAGGCGCCTGCTTCCGCCATGGCCTGTCTCAGACGAACGATATCCCATGTCCTCCCGGCATCGACCCACTGATGTGCTCTGGCGCGCCACTGCAAGCGCATGCCGTCTCCCGGATAGGCGCTCTGGGCATCGTTCTCTGTGTCTCTTAAGGCTTGTGTGTCCCAGGCCAGAAGCCTGGCCCCTTCTTCTGTATTCTCTTCTTCCGTCTCCAGCGATCTACGCTGTATTTTTACAACTTCGTAGAGGCTTCGTTGATCGAGGCATCCTGTCGTTCTTACGTTACTATACCCGACGCCGGTCGTCGTTTTGTTGATTCGCATTTTCATACATAATACCTCCTTCCAAAATCACTACCGTGTTTTAGCCTCTGTCTTCGGTCGAATATTGTTATAAATAAAACAACCGACTTACACGCAACATGGCTGATAATTTACGTACGCCCACAAACAGATACCAGCCCCAGGATTCTTCGCTGGCACGAAGACACCGGGGGTTTCTTAATCCTATAATAGAGGAAGAGAGCGATGATGGGCTGGCTCAAGCGAATGCGAACCACCGATCCGGGCGTGCTGACACGTCTCATCTCAAGATCGAAGCGTGGCTGTCACCGATGAGCGACCACTTCCCGACGCCGAGAGGAATCCACTACTTGTCCGCCCCGGTCCTCCCTTCTTCGCCTTCTACAGATTCTGCTGCCGATAGCTCTCCTACGACATCGTTGAATCCTTGGAACCGCGCCAGCATTGCCACCGATGCGACTGAGTTTGAAGACCTCTACGATGTGTCCGAGGATGAAGATGAGTTGGCAAAGCTGCCGCGCCGGATGTCGTCTCGCCGGTCGAGACAGGCCAAACAGCCCATGCGTTTGGTTATTCCAAACCAAAGTGAACAACCGACCGAACCGTGGTCTGCGGTTGACGAGCTCAAGAAAATGACTTCACCCGTACCGCTCACGCCGTCCGCCAACCTGACCATGTCACCGGCTCAGATGAATTTCATGGATATGCAGCAGGCTTTGGATGTCCCCACGATTTCAGCCCCGCCGTCTCTTGATGGCAGCTTATCATCTGAACAACTTGCAGCGATGAGTTCACCGCCGACACCAGTCATCGGTAACGAGGAAGTTAAGACAGAAGACGCTTGGGCTGGCGTCCAACTTCAACCTGGTGCTCTCGCGACGCTGCAAGCTCTGTCTCATGGTGAGGAGATTCTTCATGAACAACCAACACAAGTCATTGAGATTCCGCAACAACCTGTCCAGCCAGTGCAGCCAGTTGTCGAGATGCGGCAACAACCCTTACGAGTCATCACCAACTTCCAGGCGCAGGCGGCTCTGGGCAGGACCCGATCCCCTAACCCGCATCGTCAGTCTCTAGCAGACCTGACGAGGCTTGACATCCCGTCTCCAGGTGGCTTCTTTTCGGGTCTCTCGCCTAGAACTCGAAACACATGGCACCCCCCTTCCAAGTCTCCGAGAACCCCTCAGGATTTGCCTCCTCCCACCTCAACAACTGCTGAGCAGTTTTACAGGTGCCCTTGGAACATGGAAGCTGCCCCACCGGTTCCTCCGCTACCCAGGCGAAAAGGAACTGCCGAAGACTTCTACAGAAGTGTCAACTTCACCCCTGCTCGCGATCCTACTGAGCCGGTCATCGAGCAAGTTCTTGAAGTGCGCGAGGACGACTTCGAGGATGACATGCCCACTGCCCGTCCCGTTTTCGAGCATAAGAACACTGATTCATCCGAGGAGACTGTCAAGGCGCCGCCTTCGCCTGACATTGAAGACGCCCCGGCCGAGATTGTCGTTGATTACGACGTCGACTATGCGCTAAAGCAGCAGAAAGAGGCTCTTTCACACCTTGACCGCACGGAACTGTGGCTCTCGGCTCAACGATCTTACCTCCGTGGCGTTGACGATGGCCTTGACAATGACGAAGGTCTCTTGGATACTATCAGAGAAGAGCCCGAGGACGATGTTATTGAAGAAACAAAGATTGAGCATCAAGTTGAACACCAGGTCGAGCATGGTGTTCTGTCGAGGAAGAAGACAGTACGCTTCTCTGAGCTCAATTCGACAACTGCACAGCCCAAAAGACTTCCTTCGATGCTGGCACGACAAGAGTCGGCCTACTACCGAGCTTTCCAGGACTACATTATCCGCACCCATCGCCAGGATGCTTTTGTTTACCAGCTTACCCGCTTTGAGGCTCTCCAAGCCCAACGAATCTCATTGCGAGAATCCCATCGGAACCAGCTTCTGGGTAAATACCAGCTCAGTGTTGTTCCCCAATCTGCCAAGAAACGACTCAGCGCAAATGTTGCTCGTGGTGATGACAATCTGATGGATGACCCCGAGAGACTTCGACACGATAAAGAGGTGGAGGCCATGAACCAGATGACCGCTTCTACCTGGCATGTAGCTGCTATCAAGATGCTCAATGGTGGCCGTCTGATCGCCGCCCCGGTTACCAAGCAGCTTGCTCGCCTCTCACGCATGTCATCTTGTAAGGATGGCGTTCGTGACCGTGCCAGGATTCTCGATCTTGGCGGTCAAGCGACGTGCGACTGGGCATGGCACTGTGCACTTCAGTACCCTAACGCAAAGATATACACCGTCACCACCAAGGCTATTCGCCAGCTCTCCAATTCTAACATCCGCGGCCCCCCCAACCACCGCCAAGTAGCTGTTGAACGCTTGACCAGCCTCCCCTTTGCAGATGACCAATTCGATCTTATTTCAACCCGCGAGCTCCACAGTATCCTTAAGCTTTTTGGAGAGAACGGAGAGGACGAGTGGGAGAGCTGTGTCAAGGAATGCATGCGAGTCCTCAAGCCCGGTGGTTATCTCGAGTTCTCGCTTCTCGACGCTGACATCATCAACGCTGGTCCTGTTGGCCTCGCCAAGAGCGTCGAGTTTGGCTTTGCTCTCAAGACACTGGGTTACGACCCGAACCCTACCAAGATGTGGCTGGGTCGCCTTGGTCGCGCTGGCTTCGAGGATGTTCGACGTGCCTGGATGTGCCTACCCATGGGTACGAAGCGAAGTATGCTGCAAATTCCGACGTCTTCGCACAAAGACAACGCCGAGACCCAAGCCAACGTGATGGGCAGCAGTGACAACATTGCTGGGGTATGCAGCATCGTTGGTGGGTGGAGTTGGGAAAGATGGCTTCTTCGGTGTGAGATGGAGAAGGTCGCGGGCGAGCTACGACTGGCCGACACTGTTACCGCCGGAACTGCAATGGAGGAGGCCGGCAAGTGTCTTGAAGGCGTCGCTGAAGTGGTTGAAGAGGGACGAAACCGCAAATCTGGATACAGGATGCTAAACGGCTACGCCAGAAAGCCCAAAGCCAGTACTGAGGTCATTCAGATCGCTCTGGGGGGGTAACAGACGGATACGTTCCCTTTGTCAGTAGGATCTCATAAATGTCCAATTCTTTATCTATCTCAGCCTGATGTTGGGTAGTTCTGTAACAAATGTGTAGGAAGTAACGGAGCTTATTCTTTTATCCATCTTTCTTTATTGAAGTAACGGGAGGAGCTGGTGCTGGAATATCGTATATCAAGTCAATGTATATCTCGGATTGAACGATTTTGACAAAACTTCACTCTGTTTCCATGTAAGACTGACAAGGAACTGGAATAGGAGGGGAAGATAGACCCCTTCTTTCTAAAAGCTTTGTCCGTAAAAGGACTCTTTCGTGCGAGCTAAGTTGAGAGTGATGAGGACGAGCACTAAGATCCAGAGGATGATGAGGGTGGTCACGTGGGAGAAATCTTTAGCTCACCCCTGGCGTTGTTGCAGCACCGCCAATCGCTGACGATGGAAAATCCGGGACCCATCAGTCGGCAGCTTCGTCGAGCAGCTACAACGCCATCATCACTCTCTCGCTCCAACTCGGCATCTCGGACAACGCCTGTCCAACCCGCGCAGGATCCCGCTCACAACCCCGAACAAACTTCTCCCAACAACATGTCGGGACAAAACAACTGGCAAGAGGAGGCTATGCGCCGCCTGCGTCAAATGCAGCAGACTCGCGGCCGTGGTGGCGGCGGCCCTCAGATGCCCCGAGCAGCCGGAGGCGCCCTCTTCGGTGGTCTGCTGCTGGCTGGCGGCGCCTTTGTGATTTCCAACTCGCTTTTCAACGTCGATGGTGGTCACCGTGCTATCAAGTACAAGAGGCTAAGCGGTGTGAGCAAGGAGATTTACCACGAAGGTGAGTCTTGGAGGCGAATCCGTCGAGGATACGGCGCGTGTCTATGACGGAGTCATGTTCATTTGTGCACAATGACAACGACGCTAATGCGCTTTGTGAACAGGAACACACATCAACATCCCCTGGTTCGAGACGCCGATCGTGTACGACGTGCGAGCGAAGCCGCGCAATGTTGCCTCCCTCACGGGAACCAAGGATCTTCAGATGGTCAACATTACCTGCCGTGTCCTCTCAAGGCCTCAAATCGAGAACCTGCCTCAGATTTACCGCACTCTCGGCACGGACTATGACGAGCGTGTTCTGCCTTCGATCGTAAATGAGGTTTTGAAGAGCGTCGTCGCTCAGTTCAACGCCAGTCAGCTCATTACCCAGCGTGAGATGGTTGCCCGACTAGTACGAGAGAACTTGTCGCGACGAGCTGCGCGGTTCAACATCCTCCTCGATGACGTGTCTTTGACGGTATGTCATGCTCCTGTCCTGCTCCTTTGCTTACCAACCCGGGCTGACCGATCTCTAGCACCTTGCCTTTTCACCGGAGTTCACGGCTGCCGTTGAAGCCAAGCAGGTCGCCCAGCAAGAGGCTCAGCGTGCTGCTTTCGTTGTCGACAAGGCTCGCCAGGAGAAGCAGGCTATGGTTGTCAAGGCTCAGGGTGAGGCCCGTTCCGCGGAGCTGATCGGTGATGCCATCAAGAAGAGCAAGTCGTACGTTGAGCTCAAGAAGATTGACAACGCCCGGCAGATTGCGTTGCAGCTCCAGGAGTCTGGCTCCAAGAACAGGCTGCTGCTTGACTCGGAGGGCCTGGGCCTCAATGTCTACGAGAACAGCGATGCTGGCAAGAACTAATCTGGGGATGGATCGTTTGCCGGTGGGCCTAATGAGAGGTTTGTAGTTGAACAGAATCTTGGGAGAAGGCTTTGCTTTCTTTGAATCTCCACTGTATGCCTATGAGGGATGGATTGTATAATAGGATTATCAAGTAGCAGAAAAGAACGGCTACTGAGCCCGGTTGAAACTTGCGATTCCTGTTGTACTTGAATGTTAAGAATAAGCTGGCTAATGATGTCCCATACAAAGCTGTCTTGCAACCTAGTGACCTCCCCTTGGCCATATCGTGCTGCTACCATCTGGCTTTATTTAAAATGCAAACAAGTGCTGTGCAGGTTTCTCATCTACCTACTCTAGTAACTCATTGAAAGTCGAAGATCGTCTCGAAGTACTTGTCACTACGACGATAGTTAGATTAAGTCTAAGGTCGTTGGCTATCACGTCACGAGCCCACCGCCGCAGGCAACCTCCCAATTTAGCGCTTCCGCCCCTCCTGCCGCCAAACCCCACCATCACCCGTCCTCAACCTCTTCCATCAGCCTTGCGCTCTGACATATTACATAAACCATAAGCTCTTTCAGCAAGCTGCACCTTTGACGAGATCGGCACTTTTTCTTCCCTTCTTCAAACCCCAAAGATCAACTTCACGCGTACACGAAGCTATACAGATCCGACAACATGTTAATCAAGTGCGTCCCTTCCCTTTCCGCCGATCGCGAGCATGACGAACGAGACCAGAGAGCTGACCGTCAACTAGAGTCCGAACGTTGACCGGAAAGGAGATCGAGCTGGATATCGAGATGGATTACAAGGTATGTCGCCATCACAGCGCCTGGGGGCGGAATCTTACTACGCTCCTGCGAGGGCACGCTTGCATGGGTAAGCACGTAGTCACTGCAGCTAACCACCGCGCAGGTCTCCCAGATCAAGGAAAAGGTTGAGGAGAAGGAGGGCATCCCGCCTGTTCAGCAGCGCCTCATCCACGGTGGAAAGCAAATGTGATACCTCTTCTCCTAAGAGATGCGTAAAAAGCTGACGCAACTCGACATGATAGGACCGACGACAAGACCGCCGCCGAATACAACCTTGTCGCAGGAGACACCCTGCATCTCGTCCTAGCCCTCCGAGGTGGACGATAGACAAAACTGCCGAACAGGGTCGCCCTTCGGTCCGACCAGCAATAGGAGACCAGCACTAGGCATGGATTCGTCCACTGTTGCAAGATAGCTGGCTATGCAGATACGGAAAGGGCGGGAGCGCGGTCGGTGACTATATACACAAAAGAAAGCGAGGATGCATTTAGGGCGTTTCGGGCATGTTAACTTTCGTCTCTTGTTTTGTGACGATGGAGGTATGACTCGTGATGCGACGAATAGGTACACCGGATAGGCGTGGGAGAGTTGCTGCTGGCTTGCGTAGTATCCAGTAAAGCTGCGTTGGTCGTCAATGAAGCATGTCAATACAAAGCAAATCAAGAGCATTTCATGTGACCAGGCCGGCATGTATCTGGGCCAGTTTGCATTTCGAATCTAGAGGCTGTATACATGCTAAATCTTAACCTATCGTGCGAATTCGGCAATGTTCGATTTCAATACAGAATGCTTCGCTTTTACACCATCTTGATATCAAATCTCACATGTTCTTGAGCTCAGACATTCCATTCCATTTCATTCCATTCAGCCGGTCGACGGTTTCTCTGTTCTCCCAAGTATGATTGCAAGTCCCCAACAACGAACATATAGTGCCCAAGAACGCCTTAGCTTCCAGCTACCCAAGAATGATACCAAAAGTCGAATAGAGTGCACACACGAGTGCTTAAGCTCGTTTCTTGCGGCTGTGAAAGACGCTCACTGGCTTCCTTTTGCGTGCCAACACGGCAAGCGGCGGCGCTGCAGGTGGTGGTGAGGATGATGTTGGGTTGGATGGCGGAGGTGGAGACGTCTGGGTTTTAGGAAGAGATTGAGTCGTTTTGCTAGATGCGGTAGAAGAAGGGGGCGGTCTTGATGTTGATTCTGAAGGTGTCCTCGGTACTGTGGCTGTTGGGGGGCGAGATGCGGCCGGCTTGTAGTTATTGGACAGAATACCAGAGCGCTTTGTGGTGCTGCTCGTGGATGCTCCAGGCCTCTTCTTCAGTAAAGATGTCGCCGCCGATCGCGCAATAGACTGGACTGCTGCTTTCTTTGCAGGAGGGGCAGACTGCCTTTCTTCCTCTTCCTCATCGAACAAGTCGTCACCCCCGCGGCCGTAATCGTCGTCGTCTTCCTCGGAGTCGGAGAGGAAAGTGGCACGCTCCTCATAGTCTTCCACAACTGTCGAGCGCTCCTCCTTGGGCGTCGGTCTGAAAACTGGCTGAGCAGCTCTGCGATACTCGTTTACCATAGATGGCGGAGCTTTCTTGATGGACGAAAGAGCTGCGGAGCCTCGAGGGGTCGGCCTTGACAGAGCTCCTTGGATACTTGCAATCTCTTTGGTCTCGCGCCGAACCTTTCGCATGACACTCGCACCATTGACGGTCTTTGTACGACTTCCTCTACCAAAGCTGAGTGTGCTGCCTGCCGAATCACGCTGACCCCAACCTCGCTTAGGTCCAATCTTACCAGCACGGGGAAGTAGCTTTCTGTCCACGATTTTGCTTGTGTTCTTCTCCTTATCTTCTCTTAGGCCCATCAAGGCATTCTTCAGCTTCCTCTCGCTCTCCTCGAGAGCATTATCGTGGTCCCTCTTATACTTTTCCCATACTCGATACCATTTGCTTGGATTCTGTGGTTTGTAGGCCTTGTTCTTATATTCCATTGGAAACTCGCGCTCAATGATCTTGAGCCAGATCTCTCCGGTTTCTCCCTCGATCTGTGGTGAGTTGACTTCGATTTGGCGTAGCTGGGCAGCATTGTCGATTTTTAGGAGGATGTGACGGACGTTCTCGTAGGGTAGATAGTCGCCAACACTCTCGAGCTCGCGTATATTCTTGAGACACTGCGCAGTGGCAAGCTCCATTAATGATTTGACGGGCATTTCTGGCGTGCGTTTGATGTATAGTATAATATCGAGGTATCGGGATTGACTAGTTACTCAGTATCTTCTTGAGTCTCCAGGCGGATAGGTTTCGATTGTAGATTGCAGAAACATGGATGGAAAGCAACCACGAGGTCTCGGGAGAGATCGTTCGTTAAGGGATAGCGTAGATCGGGGTTCGAGCAGGTCGTTCGGTGTCCAAGGATGGAAGTGATGAGGATTTAGACAAAAGACGACTACATAGACGCAAGACAGCAGGGTTCATAATATTAAAACTTAAAAGAGTTGTACAAAGGCAAAGTGAGAAGGGGGAAGATAGGTCAAACACACCACTAGATGATTTAAGGAGAGCCCTGTCCACCAAAGAATCATGCTAATGAGTGCATTGTACGATGTCTTGATTCATGTAAGAGTAAGGTTGATGCTGTTCGCAAGGAGACTTTCCAGCAGTTCCAGGCCAAAACGTGGGGGGGGGAGCGTGTAGGAGACTAGATTAGCTTGGCCCGTGCACATCAGCGATTGTTCGCCCATTTCGTCACTGGAGCCTTTCTCTGGAGACGTTCTCTTTGAACTTCACGCTTGCATTATCTTATTACTATTACCAACCCCGGCGAACGAGGCCGGCTCTCTGTGACAGCTCGCCAACAATAGATCCGGATTGAGCTGAGTCTTCCCTTCGACAAGCTAGCACCTAATTGCTGTCTCGAAGCTCGAATCATGGCAGACACCAGCTTCATCAAGCCCGACCCTGAGGCATCTGCCTCGCCTGCGCCTCCACCTGTCGACGAAGATGACCTCTATGAAGACGCTGGCGACCTAGAATTCTACGATACGAATGCTTCTAGTCGCTCCTTCGAAACCCTTTACCTCGCGCGCATCCCCAAGTACATGTGGGACGCGTGGATGAAGCTGACGGATCGCTTGGGTGACGATGACGAGATTCAGATTGGGACTTTGCGCACGTGGAATACGACAAAGACAGATGGTACCCCCGAAGTACGTTGAGGCATCTCTACTGCTGGTTTCTTTGTCCTCTGGTTTTAATGGTGTATACAGACCAAGCTGCGTATGCTGCTCCAGCCCAATTGCCCCGAGCACCAGCTTCTACCTCGCGAATACGATATGGAGGTTCTTGATTCGAACGTCAACAACCACTACATCTTCAGCGAGGAAGATTTACCGGGGTTCAAAGCCCGCAGCAAGGCGCGGCAAGAGGCTGCCAATGCCGGCATACCTGCTTCTCTTTTAAGACAGAGGGCTGGAGGTCCCGAGCGACCGTCATACGATCGCAGGAGTCGCTACCAACCATACTACCGCAAGGCTGTGCCAAGTCAGTGATGTGATGCGATGCGGCTGTAGTAATTCTTCCGGGCTAATAAATGTTGACAGAGAAAACAAAGATCTTCGGCAAGATTCACTACGATGTTCGCGTGGAGCCGAGAGATGTTCGGGAGGAGGAGAAGCTCCTGGCTCAGCGACTTATGGATGCCGAATCAAGCAAGTCCAAGCTCCAAATCATCAGCCGCAACAAGGCTTCCTCTATCATCAACCCTGGAACTGCCGGGGCTGTGGGCTGGGGTGGAAACTTCATTGTAAGTGACGAGCTGCCTTGTTCTCTGCGAGCTGAATCGACTGACACATTTCTTCCCCCAGAAAAACACCGCCGCTACTGCAAAGCCCAAGAAGGGCGAGATTTTCAAGGCTGCTCGTATTCCCAAGAACCAGCTTTTGGATCTCATCTTCGACTGTTTCCGTCAGTATCAGTATTGGTCCATGAAGGCGCTGCGACAAAAGCTGCAACAGCCCGATACTTATCTGCGCCAGGTGTTGGAAGAAGTTGCTGTGCTCAACAAGAGCGGGCGCTTTGCCAACCACTACTGTCTTAGCGAGGCTTACCGGGATAAGGCTGGGTCCGAGTCAAAGGAGGCTGCGGCAGAGGCGGTCGACGATGGTGAAGATGAGGACGAGGAGATGGAAGATGTTTTACCTACATCGTAAAGAATCTCAACCGACCTGAGCCTTATACTGACCAAGAAAAGGCTCCAGAAAGGATAGTTCCTAGAGGAAATCCGGCGCTTTGGAGTTTGATATATGATGGTGACGGGGTTTCAACTTTCAAGACATCAAAAACGTGTCAGAGTTTTCTTAGAGTATGATACCATTTTATTATAGATAGTGCCAAGTAACCATGTACGCACATATTCTATAAGAGTCAGGTCTCAGTTTGACGTAAGTCTAAGAAACGCGACTGGACCAAGCTGATCTGACGAGAGCAGGCAGCTGCTTGGGAAAAATACCCAGTAGCATCTTGCCAAGTCTAAATGATACGCAACGATGCTTCATCCGACTTGGAAATATTCGGCACGATTTACGTATCTCATACTCGATAAGAGCATGGTACTTCCTTCGGTCTCATCGATATGAACAATGCAGCTAGCTTCCGGTACTGACCTTCACCATGCCAGGATCCAAGAACCAAGCCCCACTGAGGACGGTCCGGGAATTCGTAAAGGTCAAGAAGAAGGCCGGACGTCTGTGATGGGGTGGGGCGACGAAGCTGTAACGGCAGCGGCATGTAACTAAGAATGATGGGTCCCCTAGCGTAGGAGATACGGACTAGAGTAGAGCAGAGCAGACTAGCTTTCGATGATAGAGAAATCTCCTTGGACGTTAGCACTCCCACAGGCTTGGATCAGGAACGGGCGTGGATGGTTATCGCGGCAACAGCACATGTGAGTGGAGTCGAATCTGCCGGCCACTTGCACTCTTGGAGTTGTGGATGCCTTGACAGTGTTGTCTTTCCTCATTCCGCAGGTCATAGGATCGAACTTGGGGCACCGGGCTCCACCCGTACAGTATAAGTACCATGTGTGGCGTTGGCGCTTCCTTTTTCCCTTACAGTAACAGTTGTTTAGCCGGGGTCTCCTGCCGAAAGACCATGTATTTATTAATCGACAGAGTCAAGCGCCGGTCCTTTTTTCTTTTCTTTTTCCTTTTCTTTTTTCGTTTCTTTTTTTAATGGTCGCGAACTTTACCCCAGTGCCGTAGACCAAACCACCCAATCAATCAACACCTTGTGCACGACCTTCACGACTGACGAGGACAGTACAGTACTGTCTTCTTCTCTGGAAGCTTGTCCTACTACGTAGTACTCCTCCAATCGCTCCCTCGGCTTCCTACCTAGACCCACCTGTTCGCGAAGCCCCGGCCCGGAGCTGGTACCAGGGCAGGTAGCTCCGGTTGGTGTTACCAGGCAAAGCCCTTGGCCTGCTCGTCAGAAAGCCGCTTCGAGCCTTGGCGGTGCGGCGCGGGGTCACCGCCTGGATGAATAAATCCGGATTTATCGGTCTAGACGGCGCCGGCTGGTCTCGCATCCAGCTTTCCAGCAAAGTGCCTTCCTACAAACCTCATGCGTGCCGTGAGTGAGTGAGTCAAACAAAGGTGACCGACATGCTGAGTTTGTTCTATGTACTTCCCTACTTTGCCACAAGCTGAAGAGTCTTCGTCGCCCAGCCGAGGACCGATCAGATGGATACCTCGAACATATTTCAGCTTTGCTACGGTACCTTCTTGATCCCTGAGTAATGATGTCAAGCTCCCTCGCGTAATCAGAGCTCGGTGCACTGTGTATGTGAGCAGTCTCGAGCAAGGTATATGGTTAATAATCTGTACATCTGTCCAGTACCTCGAAGTCGGCGAAGCTCCCTTATCCATTTCGGCAACTTATCTCAACATCATCCCTACTATCCGTTTTATCATTCAACGTTGTAGATCGTCGAAAGACTGTGGACAGGAACTCGTTGTCTTCCATTGCGGCCAACCCCACTTTGGGATGAACGATTCATCAATGGCATAATCGCACCCAATCTGCACGCATCAGTCGTAGCTCACTGTAGGCCAACTGGACTTGGGGCCATGGTCATGGCGAGCATCACTGGTAAGTACGTGTGATGGCGCAAGCTTGGGGCCGGAGTTGGCTTAGAACCAAGCTGGTACGTAGCTAAGGTGGCAGTTGACCTCGAGCTGGTCTCGGACCCGCCGACGGCGGACCATGCGCTCGGATCAGTTGTCAGTCTTGTACAGACGGGCAAAGAGGCCAACCGCAGGCTCAAAGCCCGTCCAGTTGACATATGGGTTCTCCAAGAAGCAATGGCGCAGGTTGTTTACGAATGAGTCGTTCGGTTGGATAGCTTATCGTCGCTCACATGAAACTCTGCTAGCTCCGATAAAAACGAAGCCGGCCCAGAAAAGATGCCCCACTCATGGAGACCCTTGCTGCAAAGAGCTTCGGTGTTGACATGCAGCTCCTCGACTAGCGAGCAACAAGGGAAGCAGACCCTCATCCGTGATCCATACAGCCCTGTATCTGCCAACCACCTCTAGCTCTCCGCTCAGCAAAATGCTCGTCCTCGTCGAGTCATTGCAATGGCTGCAAATTGATTTGTTCGCTGTGGCGCTCGGGCCATGAAAGCCTCGTGCTGCAGACATTTTCCTTGAGCTGCCAAGGTGGACAGGTGGATGTGTCGCCGGATGCTCTGCTGCTTCGATGCATTGGTGCATTGATGCGATGCTGCGCACCCGGCTTTTAACGTTCGTACCTTGAACCCCAAGCTGGCACTCAGCCAGAGCCAGCCACGGAGTGGGGGCGAGAGTTTGCTTCTCGTCTTGGGCTAGAAGACTGCCAGACGTCTTCGGCGCAACAGATATCATTGGTCCTCTAGCAACAAGTCATTCGACGCAGATCGGTCGTAGCCCGCACTGGTTTGTTCCGGTCATTGTCGTAGGCAATCCTAGCGTTTCGCCCACACGCCCTCATGACCTCAGTACTCTGCTTTCCGCTGGGGCTGTCGAACTGACGGCGAGGGTGAGTAAGGCGCACGAAAGACGCCAATAGTCAGGGTGATGCGCAAGCATGGCAATGTTCTGCTGCGCGCTGCGGTCGGTCGGAGCTTATGTTTATGTAGGTAAGGATGGTGCTAACGAAGCTAGACCTGGTACTGGTCTTTGCTGCAAAGCTGGGTCTGCGGTGGATGCATGGTAAAAAGTCAAGGTTCCCTGAAGCTGGCATGGCCACTGACTGGGTTCGTGAGCTGGGGTTTTAATCTGCAGAAGGAGAGAACCTTGCTCATCAAGGGAACTTGGAGAAGCAGATCCTTTGCTACTGTAGTAGAGCGAGCAGCTGGAGAGAGGTCAGCTCGGCAGCACCACACGCACGCACGCACGCACGCACGCACGCACACACACACCCTCCACTCTAGCTTTCCTCTCGCTCTTTCCTCTTACTCGCCCGCTGCTGCTCTCTCATACGCCCTGCCTTTCCCGAAAGCATCTTTGCCTCCCACCTTTATCTCTTAACATTCGGTTCTTAGCTTCTCCCTAACTTACCTCCTACCATTTTCTTCTTCCTGGCCTGCCCATCGCCGTACGACTGTCTCCTTCGTTCATCAATACCCTTGTCAATCAACAATCATTTCATTCGCCTCATCACCAACTCCTCGAATTCAAAACTCAACACTAGGATATCAATACCTTTGCCGAAGCTTCAGCTCGGTCGAGTCGCCCATTTTGAGACTTTGCCCTGTGATGCTCCAGCTTCATACAGATATCGCCAAGCCAGCTACATCCGTCGTCCGTTCGAATCCGATTTAGCACTCGACTTTTATCACTACTCGGAAACCCCGCCGACAAGCTGTCGTGCGCTTGGTGGGGTCAAGATGCCGCCTCGATCGTCTCTAACATCTTCCTTTTCCATCACGGACTCTAACAACGAAGTGGTCTGCCCCCTCCGTAATCAGGATGGATCAAGCTGTCGCAAGCGATGTATAGGTGTAAGTCATCTATCTTTCGCCGCAAAATCTTCTGTGCCTGCTTCGACCACCCATTTCTTCCTATCAATCAAGATGCGGAACTCTTTTCTGGGATTGATTTGCGCCTTGGCTTGGTTCTCGAGGACAAACTCAATGCTGACTTTGATTTGCGTTGTAGGAAAAGAGGTACCGGTCTATGCAGGAACACATTCGTCGAGCACACCCCGAGCACTACATTTCGAAGCTACCAGCTACCGAAGAGAGCTTCCACTTGATGATTAACACTCCTCCATCTGAACGTCGTCAAACTGATCAGAGTTCTGCTTCGAACGTACAGGGTTTGTGCTACTCTACTGATTTTGCCACCACCAATCACCTAATGACTTTTCAAGGTTTTCACGACCGAAACAGCTACCATCCGGATGACTCTAGCAATCCTGGCACACCCCGTCGCATAGATGACATTGCCGGCCCTACTTCTGGTCCTATGCTCGGTACCGCCGGTGCCGCTGCTGCCCTTGCGGAGCTTCATAGCGTCAAACATGATCGAGATTCGGATTTGGATGGTGTAAGCTCTCTCTACCCCGCCGCCTATCGATAGCTAAGCGTCCCGCAATCGAGCGACATGAACTAACTCCAGCCGCCCAATGTTTAGGATTATTATTCCGACTTAGATGGACGAAGGCGCCCTCAGACTTCTATTGAATTGCCCCCTTTGAACTTTTCGAAGCACGATGTCACCAGTGACCCTTATTCTTCGGCTAAATCCAACAAGTTTCTCCCTTCCATCTTGGCAAATTCGCCCCCGGGACGTTCATCTACCCTCCCGCCTCTCCAGCGGCCTCTGGGTCCTAATAGACCTCGCAAGCAATCAGTGACGAAGCGTGGAAGAGAGGCTTATCACAAGAAGAAAAATTCACGAGGGAACGCTTCCAACGCGTCCGAATGGCTGCGCCGAATCCAGAACGAGGAACGGTACAGACCAGGTAACGATCGAAAAGCACTTTCTGCTGAACCGTCTGCAGATTTTGGTAAACGATGGGAAGACCTTATTGATGCAGCTGACCAAGCGGCATCAGCCGCCGGAGACTTTGACGAAGGTCGCACGCCCGTATGTTTATTCTAGGAACTCACGATGAGTCGTATGTAGCTAACGATGATGTCTAGATGCCTCAATCGCCTGTTTCCATACATCGGACTTCAATCCCACCGCATCAGCATTATTTTCAGCCTGGTAGCTATCAAGCATCCCCGCTACAGCAAGCGCTCACGCCACCATCGTACGCCCAGGATGCCGTCGACCCTTTTCCATCTGTGGAGAGTGGTGAAAGTGGTGAAAACTTTCACATCGGTTCTAGAGGTCTTTCAGACTCTTCACCTACGTATTCGGCCCACAACATCCAAATATACTGCGCAGCATGTCAAGGCTTTTCTCTTCTGAAGGACTCCTATGCATGTACAGAATGTATATGCGGATTTTGTCGGACCTGCGTTGACGTTCTCATGGCAGAACAAGGAGCAAGGAGGACATGTCCCCGCTGCGCTACCATTGGCGGTCGGTTCAAGCCTTTTCAGCTCGATATTAGATGAAGGGTTCTTCAACATTCTCACATTTTATTGCTCTCTTGATACCTTGATTTCTTTTCTCTCTTCTTCCTCTTCAGTTACTCTTCTTCTTTCTTACTTTCTTTCTCTCTTTCATCTCTTTCTAGGATACCTCATGTTGGATCGGCGCAAGGAGGATACCACGATTGGGCCTGGCACGTCGGGCGGACTAAGACCTTGCGGCTAAACTCGAGTGTGTGGCGGGCTCATTCACTCTTTTTACTTGACAGGATTTATGCTTCACCGTCTTTTTGGAAATCACGTTTTCTTTCTTCGTATGGGTTATGGGTTGGAGTTCTTGGTTAAAGAAACGACCAACATGGTCACGGGGTACTACAATCTGGGGTATTGTGTCTCATCTTGGTAAATGCTAACGACACGATGTATCGATCATTAGGGTAATGCGAGTCAATTCATCAATGAACCTTTTGATCGTTGACTTATCATTTGATGCTTTACTGTTGTTGCACATGTGTTTGGCCCTCAGTACATATTTGGGCATTCACGACTCGCAAAGTACTATCTAGAATAGTATATATCAAAGAAATATGCGGACACTTCCGTATGCAGGCTTCCGACAAACAGGTCAGGAGAAATTGCAACGAAGAACACAAGCGCCCAGTTCTCGATCTTTATTTCTTTCCTTCCTTTTCTTTCTTTAGCAAGAGGTCCCGCATGGCCGCCCTCGCATTACGGCTACCGCCCAGCTTCGGGCCCTTGAGCACCTCCTCGGCGCCTGGTCTCGCCGGTTGATTGGTTGGCTTCTTTTTCTTGAGCTGCCGTTGCGCAACATCGTCGAGAAAGCGACGGCGGAATTCCTCTTCAAGACGTTCGTCAGCCGCGCCATCTTCGTCTTGACCGGATGGTTGAGCGGAAGCTTGTTCCGGGAGTTCGTAGACATCGACTAGATAGGGTTAGGCGGAAGCTTTGAAGTCGCGGCAATAGGTTGCTGTTTTGACAGAACTTACGTCGGCTTTCGCGAAGGATCTCTTCGACGAGTTGGTCACGTTTGACGTCGTCGCTACCGCGCCGGTTTCGCGACCTCCACGGTTTGCCATCCTTACCTAGTCGCGGTTTCTTGGCGATTCGATCTCGAGAAGAATCTTCACCAGGTGTCGAGGTGCCCCTGGCCTGCTGGGAAGAGCGCTTAGCCCATGCTGCTTCGCTCAGGTCAACTTCCATGAGACGACCATGCATGGCTGCTTGGCCTCCCTCGAGCCTGCGTGTCCCGGTCGATGACTCCTCGGCTGCAGCTGCTGAGGTGTTCGCGTCATCTGTACTTGATTTCGACCCATTTGCAGGTGCTTTCCGATTAGAAAGCCGAGATTCTATGTATTCCATCCTGTATGATTAGCCAACTGGTAGGGATACTGTGCGGTAAAGGTCGTGCGTACATGTGCTTGTCACTGATGTCGGTCAGCAACCCCGTCTGGTGGGTGAAGCGCCTCGATACGCCACTCAGGAGCGCATCCTTATCCGCCGGCGGTTCCTGCTCGCGCAATACGAGACTTTGCTCTTCGGCGGTGCTGTCGTCGTGCCGTGCCGTGTTGGCGCTGAAGCCGACGGCGCGCTTGCGACGATGGGCATTGCGCAGGCGGAGAGCCGCTGCGACAGCGGATTCTTCGTTGCCTATGTCATCTGTTGCTTGGTGGGGGTTTTTCACGGTGCCGTGGTCTTCGGAAAGGGGTGGGTTCGAGCTGGGTATCGTAGTTTCGACGGCTGTCGTCGTCGACGTCGGCGGCGACGGGTCGACTGCGGATGGTTCGTCGTCCTCCGTGCGCTGGCGGTAGGCTTTGCGTTTCTTGCCAGCGCGAAAGCGGATGGGCTCCGAAGGCAAGTTGTCGGCCGTGGGGGGCTCCATGTAGAGAAATGTGTAAGAAAGCAGAGCAGGAAAGTGTATAATTATGCCCAATATGTGGATGATTGATGCTCTTGGGCTCGAAGGAAGAGAAGCGCAAGGTGAGTGGGAATGGGGGCTGTTCAGAGTCGCGACAAGTGATAGGCAAGCTTATCGATAAGCCTACGGTCAGCCACCTTTTTGTATACGTACGCACTGGACTACATATACAATCCTACCTTTCAACCCCAGAAAGCCACAGCAGGCTAAACATGTCAAAACGAGTGAGATTAAGATACCGCAAAAGCCTGGAAAGAACTCGGAATTAATGTGCTTGTAGGTCCAGTTTACTGTTCACGGATCTGTTCAAGGTACGCTCATCAATCGCCCTCTCTCTCTAAAGCTCACGAACAGCGCGACTGACGTCATTGTAGGTGTTGGCTTTCGGTGCGTCAAGTTCCCATAAAACATACAAGCGAGACCGCGAACCAGCTGTCGGCTGATCATATCAAAAATCACCAGCTATTTCACCCGTGAGAAGGCCAAGGAGCATAAACTCTCAGGATGGTGTCGAAATACCGTTGACTCGACGGTAACGTCTCCGTGGCTCCTAGATTTGATCTACTTGTAACGTGGCTGACTCGATCGTCTACAGGTGGAGGGCGAGGTGCAAGGTCCTGACGATAGCCTCGACAAGTTCCTGGAGCATCTGGGCGACGGGCCTAGAGGTGCAAAGGTCACAAAGGTTGACAAGGTTGACAAGGACGTGGTAGATGGCGAGTCGCGCTTCGAAGTCAGACATTAAAGTTGGCGGGCTCAGACGCCGTCATTTCATATTGTTGCACTCGAAATCGCTTACCTACCTAATTATTATATCCAATCCAGCTCGAAGCCCTCCTTCATTTCTCAAAATCCTCTTCCGCGTCTCTTTATCACTGGCTTCTTCACCGCACCCTGCGTGACGAACTTCTTCCCGTCCGCGCCAACCTTCTTCTTCTGCGTCCGTTCCACCTCGGCCTGCTGCCGCTCCTGCTCTCTCCGCTTGTCATCGGCCATCTTGGCCTCGATCTCCATCTTGCGGTTGAACTCGGTCTCGGTGATGCGCTTTTCCCGGACCGAGTATCCCTTCTCCTTGATTGAGTAGAATACGCCGCCCAAGTCAGCGAGCCAGTGTGGGTCCACGGCCGTGACTGTCGAGACGTACACCTTCGATGTGAGGATGAGCTCGTGGTAGACGACGTAGTCGGGTGGGTGACCCGCGTAAAGAGCACTGGTGGGGTGCAGCTGTACGCCAAGGTTGGTTCGCAGGTTGATGTACTCGCCCGAGCCCTTGTATTTGGCGGCCTGGTGATAGTAGCCGGAGCAGATGCACTTGCGGATGAGATCCCAGTCCATGCCGCAGCTGATGAGGTTCATCTTCTGCATCTTGGTGATGTCAAGGAGTTGCTCGCGGATTTCCTTAGCTCGGCGTAGGGACTTGGGGTGGAGGAAGTGCTTGATGCACCAACCATCCGAATAGCCGTTTGATTTCCACGCCTGGTAGACTTGGAGGTATGTCAAGTGATCCGACTCGTGAACCCAAAACTTCTCACGCTGCGCATCTGCCTCATCTTGTCTCTCCTTGGGTCGGTAAAAGACATTAGGTACTGACAGCATTGACACAATCGTAATCATCTCCTCACTGCACCCGTACTCCTCGGCCGTGATGAGTAGCTTGGCCAGAGATGGGTCCATAGGGAAGGCGCTCATCTTCTGTCCAAGGTCCGTAAGCTCACCCAGGTTATCCAGCGCTCCTAGCGCCCAAAGATCGAACATTGACGTGGTAATGGTGTCCTGCGGGGGAGGGTCCATGAAGTCAAAGTCCAGGAGATCCTTGACGCCGAGGGACTTTAGCATCAGTACGGTATTGGCGAGGTTCGTCCTCTGGATTTCTGGGATGGTCTGAATGTATAGCTCCTCCTTGAAAGCTTTTTCGGTGTAAAGACGAAACGCTTTTCCAGGCCCCGTTCGTCCAGCACGGCCGGATCGTTGTGATGCATTTGCCTGTGAAATAGGTGTAATCTGAAGCGTGTCCATACCCATCTTGGGATTATAGACCTTCATCTTTGAATAGCCCGCGTCCACGACGTATTTGATACCGTCAACAGTCAAACTTGTCTCCGCAATGTTCGTAGCGACGATGCATTTTCGTACACCAGGCGCCGCTCGGTCAAAGATCTTGGCCTGAAGATCTGCTGGCATCTGGCTGTAAATCGGGAGTATGCTCAGCTTGGGCGGGTCGTTGAGAGCATCGAGCCGTTTCTGTACTAGTTCGCAAGTGATTTCGATGTCTTCCTGACCCGTCATGAAGACGAGGATATCTCCTTGGTCCATTGACACATGAATAGCCAAGACCTGCTGGACTGCCTGGTCCACGTAATCCTCTACCGGTGATCTATGAAACATGACATCGACGGGGAACGTTCTTCCTGGAATGATGAACTCGGGCGCACCACCAAAGAATTCGGAGAACCTCTTCGAGTTCATCGTCGCTGACGTGACGATGAGTTTGAGATCTCTTCGCCGTTGTAGGATCTTTTTGAATAGACCCATGAGAATATCGGTGTTCAGTGCGCGCTCGTGAGCTTCATCCATGATGATGCAGGAATACTTATCAAGGTCAGACTCGTTGAGTGATTCTCGTAATAGAACACCGTCCGTCATATACTTGATAACCGTCTCCTTGCTCGTACAATCCTCGAATCGAATCGCGTAACCGACCGTGCTGCCCAGCTTGACCTCCATTTCTTCAGCGACTCGCTTTGCGACGCTCATTGCGGCCACTCGTCGAGGTTGTGTGCATCCAATCATGCCTGTATTTCCGTACCCGTCTTCGTGGAGAAACTGCGTCAACTGCGTCGTCTTTCCGGAGCCAGTCTCACCCACGCAGATGACAACTTGGTTCTCTCTAATAACCCGTAGAAGGTCTTCTCGTACGGCAAATGCAGGCAGGTACTGTCGCTGCTCCCGGAGAGACTTGCTTTGACTGAAGTTGCTGGCACCGTCCGACTTCTTCATGTGCTCGGCGAATTTGTTACCCTTCGGCTCACTGTCGGCTACATCATCCCTAGCCGGCACAGGTAATGCGCTGTCGCCATCCTCCTCTTTCGCGCCCATGATATTGCCAAGTGTCGTTCCGGTAATGCTCGTCGCTTCCTGTGCCTGCCGTTGTCGCTCTCGTTGCTGCCGTGCTTCCTTGACAACCTTGCTGCCCTTTCTACTAAAAACTGCCATATCGCTCTGATAGTCTTTCACAGCCGGTACTGGCTCCAGCTGCTTCGTGAAGATCGTTCGTCCGTCTAAGAAGGGCGGTCGCAAGTCGTGGACGAGTAGATGTACCCTGGTCGCTTCCTCATCGTCAAAATCACTCGCCATATCTCGCCGTTGTGCGACACCTGAGACGAGCATTCGATTCGTCTCCCATGCATCGTTCTCTCGTTGTCGCTGTTCTCGTCTGGCATCGTATCGGCTTGCCATCTTCTCGGCGCGTTGAGATTCTTGCTGCTGGTTCTCCCATGCTGACATCTCATATGAGGCGAAAGGATTGTGACTGTCGTCTCCAAAAGTGTGGCCTCCAAACTCGTCTCCTCCGTACCAGTCGCGATCGAGCTCCTTCACATCTTCTTCGGTGGGTAGAGGAACATCGGGGTCTCGTGGCGGCGTTGGCGCGTAATGCGATTGTCCGCGGGGTGTTCGCGATCCATCTTGAAACCTAGATCGAGAACGGACTGATTCTAGTCGCCTTCGCTTAGGATTGTACCCATCGTATTCACGTTCCTCGCCCATTTTCCTTCACTTTTCTAGATGGGAGGAGGCCGTTGAGATGACGAGGAAGAGCCACTGATCTATCTATCTGCCCAGGATGTTTGGAAACAGGACCACGAGGTTTACCCGACAACAGCACAAGCTTATCGATAAGACCCCCACCTAGAAATTTTTGGGAGAGGAAAATTATCGGGCGCCCACCAAGCTGCGTCGAGATACCCTCTTTCAAGATACCCAGAGATTCAAGATGTCGATGATTACAGCTGCACAATGGGTCCCTCGGGGCTTTGCTGCGCCTTTCCCTCAGAAGTACACTTTGGACGAGGCTGAGTACGAGCGAATTGCAGGACTTGCCAAGTTGCAGCTCGACGACGCTGAAGAGGACCTCAAGGAAGCCCAAGATGACGCCCAAGATGATGGCGCTAAGGAAGCCAAGGCCGATGACAAGATGAGCGAGGACGACGACGAGCCTGCGCAAGAGAACAAGTGTGTCCCGGTATACATGCGATTTCTCGACTCTTAGCTAATAGGAATCTCAGGATTGCGCTCGACGACGACGACCTCAAAGAATACGACCTAGAGCACTACGACGATGACGAAGATAACGAAGCAGTAGGAAAGGGCGAGAGCATGCCCATGTTTGGCAACGCCAAGGCGCTTGCCTACTACGAGTCCAACAAGGACGACCCTTACATCACAATCGATGCCGAGAAAGAGGAGGAAGATGAAGACCGAGAGGAGCTCCAGATTCTTGCGACAGATAACCTTCTCCTCTCGGCCAAGGTCGAAGATGAAATGGCGCACCTCGAGGTTTACGTCTACGAGGATGAAGCCGACAACCTCTACGTACATCACGACATCATGCTTCCCGCGATTCCCCTGTGCGTCGAGTGGATCGACATGCCCGTTAACAAGGCCGGCGTGGACAAGGATGGCAGAGGCAACT
Source organism: Coccinonectria pachysandricola (assembly GCA_003693555.1). NCBI lineage: Eukaryota > Fungi > Ascomycota > Sordariomycetes > Hypocreales > Nectriaceae > Coccinonectria > Coccinonectria pachysandricola. The sequence goes on from QUZF01000002.1 coordinate 505,326, forward strand.
TTGTCGCTGTTGGTACTATGGATCCGGATATCGAGGTCTGGGACTTGGACACGATCGACTGCATGTACCCTAACGCGATCCTGGGCCAGGGAGGCAACGGCGAGGTGGAGAAGAAGAAGAAGAAGAAGAAGAAGGCCAAGAAGGCCAACGACGAGTACCACGTGGATGCTGTACTTTCGCTCGCCGCCAACCGCAAGCATCGCAACCTGCTCGCTTCTGCGTCCGCGGATAAGACGGTCAAGCTTTGGGACCTCAACACAACAAAGTGCGCAAAGTCGTACACCTATCACACGGATAAGGTGTGCTCACTAGCATGGCACACGGTTGAATCAACGGTACTGCTAAGCGGTAGTTACGATCGCACCGTGGTGGCGGCAGATATGCGAGCACCCGATGCCAAGGCTCCTCGCTGGGGCGTCGAGAGTGATGTTGAGAACGTACGATGGGATCCTCACGACCAGAACTACTTCCTCGTCTCGACGGAGACGGGCTCAATTCACTACCACGATATCCGCAATGCACCCTCGGATCCCACAGCCACCAAGTCGGTCTGGACGCTGCAAGCGCACGACGAGTCCCTGTCTTCGTTTGACATCAACCCCGTGGTGCCAGGCTTCATGGCTACAGGATCTACCGACAGGACAGTGAAGCTATGGAACATCCAACCTACGGGTCCTTCACTCGTGGTATCGCGTAACCTCGACGTCGGCAAGGTGTTTGCGACCAACTTCGCACCTGACCCGGAGGTCGCCTTCCGACTGTCGGTAGCAGGTAGCAAGGGTACCATGCACGTGTGGGATACTAGCACCAACGCATCGGTGCGCAACGTCTTTGCCAACCGTGTACCCGAGACCTCGGCGGATAAGGAGGATAGGTTGGTTGGTGTTCAAAATGACGAGAGCAGCGATAGTGAGGATGAGGGTGATGAGAACCCGGAACAGGACGACGATGATGACGATGACTCGATGGATGAGGATTAAGAGAAGGTCTTTTTTTCCCCTTCTCTATGATGATTTTGGTCCGCGGCGTTGTGAACGATTTCAAGACTATAAAAGTACATGTCCCACGGTGGACGAGGTTTTTAGGATGATTAGAATTCTGCTTGATTTCAGCAACATCTGATTTGGCTACGACTGATGCGCGGGTTTGCGATGTGAGTAAGGCGTTGGTTGAGGGACAGAGTGTGCTACAATTGACGTGCTTGTATTGTTGGCCTCGGTTGAGAAGCCAGACATTGTATACGTAGAGGAGTTTGTTTTGCAACGGTACCCACACGTTTCAAAATACCCCGTTCTTGTCGTTTAAGCTCGGCTTTGGCCAAATGCGATGCATCACCGTGATCTTGGAGCCAAAGCACGGGTTGCGCATGTTGTGTCTCCATGCAGAGAAATCTCGCTTGTTAAGAGATGGGGAACCGCCTTATATCACGTCACACGGATGAAGTTGCTGGTTTTTTCATTCCCCCTCATCTCTTTTAAGCGGTCTTACCGCGGGAGTCAGTTTACCTTGAGTAGGCTCATGTATAAAAGAAAGAGTAAAGGAAGAAATGCTGAACGAGCTTTGGGCGTGGTCAACGCGCTGGAATCTCTGGTATGGATTTGAATGATCAGCATAGTTTGTATGAGCGCGTGCCAAGCGTTGGTAGTTGCATGATAATCGGTGATTCCAGGGTCTCAAACGCAACGGTAGTGCCAGCAAGTGCACAGAGAGACTTGGGATATCAATAAGTAGCAAAGATCTACAGAGTATCTACGGAGTATCTACAGAGTATCACGGATTATGCTCTACAGAGTGGTAACGTTTGACCGATGGGGCCTGCTTGCGAACTATGAAGGCAGATCAAGCAACGAATGAGGAACGTGAAAATGCAAATTATAGATTTAAATTTAAATTTAAACCGTTGTCACGCAGCTTGGGAGCGCAGCTCATGAATGAAGGAGCAAGGTCCGGACGGAGAGCGGCAAAGCGGAGCAGGGCCGGCGTTTGATGTGCTGGTCAAGCCAGCACGGCGGCAAGGAAGCGGGAACCTGGGTGCCTCATCTACTGTAAAGGGGGGGGGGGGGGGGGGGGGGGCCCCCC